>JAJVSH010000034.1:859386-975297 GCA_021460005.1 Tetramorium alpestre | reverse complement strand
GCATACTTTTTCATTTTTTAAAAAGATTTTTAGTAATTATATTTGAAGGAAGTTTAAAATGACGCGCAGAGGTCACTACCGTCCACGTGTTTGCGGTTTGCACATCCGGCATGGCGCATCCATGATTCTGCCGACAGGCGCCGACACGGAGCACGTTGGGCCATAACCTTTAACGTGTAGCGCGTTTAGTAAACAATCTTTTGCGCGAGTGTATATCACTTGACATTTATTACGTTTACGATGTACGAAGCGCACAGCATCAATGCGGAGCACAAGGATCTCATACATGACATCGCCTACGATTACTATGGAGAACGAATGGCAACATGCTCCAGTGATCAGTTTGTGAAGGTACGGTGATCGAAGAGACGCAAGGAATGCAATTCAGTTTTCTCGTCCGCTTATTCTCGCTAAACACGCATTAGATATATAATTTAGAATTAATTAACTGCGGGAGCTATCCGTGTTGATGTATGTATTATTTATGAAATGTTATAGACTTGATTGAACATATTTTACAGGTTTGGGACGAAGACGAGCATGGAAACTGGCACTTAACCGCGTCCTGGAAAGCCCACAGCGGATCGGTATGGAAGGTCACTTGGGCGCATCCGGAATTCGGTCAGGTTCTCGCCACATGTTCATTCGATCGTACCGCTGCTGTCTGGGAGGAGATTGGTACGACAGATTGTTTTAATTTTTCTCTCTGTAGTTATAAGCTCAATGGTAATACATTCTGCTATTTCCTATGTCTCTTCTCTTTCTCGACAGTTGGTGAAGGTTCTGGGCCAGAAGCACGTGGCAGCAAGCACTGGATCAAGAGAACAAATTTAGTTGACTCACGTACCTCTGTCACAGATGTAAAGTTCGCACCAAAGACATTGGGCCTTCTACTAGCCACTTGTAGCGCGGATGGATTCATTCGGATATACGAGGCACCGGATATCATGAATTTGAGTCAGTGGACGTTACAGCATGATATCAATTGCAAACTTTCGTGTAGTTGTCTTACATGGAATCCATCTCTCTCAAGGTAAGTGTATTTGTATCTTTTATCTCTTTTCTTTAATTTTCATTATTAATGTTTATTATTTATATTTAAAAAATGAAAAAATTATACAAAGATGCCTAATGAATGAGACGAAATGAAATATTTTAATGTGTTTGTATTAATTTGACAAAAATATATTTTAGATTACATCCGCCTATGATAGCAGTTGGTAGCGACGATCCAAATCCTACGCTTGGGGCAAAAATTTTTATTTACGAATATTCTGAGAATAGTAGACGCTGGATAAAGGCCGAGACGTTGTCGAGCATTACGGATGCCGTTTACGATATTGCGTTTGCTCCTAATCTAGGCAGAAATTTCCACACACTGGCCATAGCTACAAAAGACGTACGGATAGTCACTTTGAAACCGACAGAGTAAGTACAACTACCTCAGGATGCAAAAAATTATAGGCAAGTTGGAAGTTAAATGTATGCTATTTTTTCCTTTCAGTGAAAGTACGCAGACTGGAGTGTCGCATTTCGAAACAAATGTAGTCGCGCAGTTTGATGATCATTACTGCACAGTCTGGCGTGTCAGCTGGAATTGCATGGGAACGATTTTAGCGAGTTCCGGGGATGACGGCTGCGTCCGATTGTGGAAAGACAATTTCATTAACAATTGGAAATGCATCTCTGTCCTTAAGGGAGACGGCATTCCAGCTCAGGGTGCTGAAACTCCCGTTGTAGCGACTCCGCCGAGTTCGTCTACACCAGCTCAACAGATGCCGTCTACCACCAGGTACTACAAACTGGGTACCATCAGTCATCCAAGTCAAGTACCTTGGCATTAGAGGACCTAATCAATTTTTAGAATAGACAATCGCGAATTATTTTATGTGTTTATTGGCGTGTTAGTTTCTACCAGATAGAAAATACGAAGTGTACGATCGTTATCACGAAAATTGTGATTTACCTATGTTCTCCATCCATCCTTGTTTTATTTTTTGTATTTATAATTTATATGTTCCTGTAATAGCGTCTTTAATGTTGAGTTTTTCTTTTTAGAAACAATCACACGTTTACACTATTATAAATATTACACTACTACTGCTATACCATCACTTGCACTTTTATTGTAATTTTATGTTTCATTAAAATTATTCTTTTTTTATTTAGACTCATCTAAATTTTCTTGTTTATTAAAATTTTAAAATGTTGCAACGTTTGTCATAAAACAATTGGTACATAATATCATCCGTTAATGAGATCTGATGATCTAAAAGGTCTCCGGAATCGTCGAACTCGCGTATAAGAGCACCGGTGTGTCTCGCGTTCTACGCGCGCTTCGCGCGCTAAAAATTTCTTTTTGGTACTACTATTACATTTGGCGCGAGATACTACCGTGTCTCTTGATAAAATGTATAAATAATTTTTGAGGGTATGGGTGGAGGATAGAAATAGGATGAGTATGTATTATTATAGCAGGCTCCGAAGAAATCCTCACAATACATACTCGAATTTGGAGAAATTATTTTTCCGTAAATTTACTATAAAATAAATGGCGTTCAAGAAAAGATTTGTAATACATTTTTCATTAATAAATACTGTTTCTGCGTCATGAATATTTTTTCATTTTCTCCTTCCTTGTTCTGCCAAGTGTGAAAATTCTTTACCGCAGTAGTTATGTGTTTGCACGCAATGGAAATATTCTTGTTTCATTATCATGGATTATAAATTATCTCGTTTTATAGTTTTATTTCACTTTATTAAACTGGGAACTTAGTCCGCGGTATCTTCTGCACGATTTTTTCCCTGTTAAATAATCTTTGTTACTTTTTCAGGACTGTAAGCATAGCCACGGTCACGGCGGAGAAGCCGACCGCTACCGTCGTGTGCAGTAACAAGTGGCAAGCGCCCGTTATAAAGGGGCGTTTTAGTAAATCCGTGTGGCTAGGTAATCCCAGCGAGCCGACACCACCATTGCTACCAGTTATAGCAAAAAAATAACTTAGGAATCATTCGCAATCTAGCAATGTGATTTAGTATTATTTACAATAAGTACGATAATGGAATGTCGATATTGATTTTAACTCGATTGTGATAACGCGTAATCAGATATTTCGTACGGAATTAAAACACAAAGTTGTTTATTGCACAATCCTGTAACAATTAGTTTTTTTTTTAGCGATCCTTTAATTACAATGTATCCATTATTTATGAATTAATTAGATTACATGGATCTCTGGATTGTGAAAGCAATTATTATAGTGTAGAAAATTCTGATAAATATATTTTTAAAAATCTGATTATAAAAAAGAATCATTTGACTATTTTATTTGATGCATATATCGATCGTCCTTTATCCGAGGGCATCACTGATTTATCTTCTCCGCTTTTACTTTTTAATTTGTTCTCATTTATTCATGATACAGAGCAATTCGATCTTTGGCGCATATTTCTCTATTAAAATATTCATGACGCTAATGTATATATGCCATTTTTATTCACTGCGTATATAAAATCTGCAATAAACGAAAGTAACTTCAAAGTAAGTATTCAGATTAAAAAGAATTTCTTTGGATATATTCAGATTGTTTTTTTTTTTTAACCAATGTGCTTTATATTTATATGCGTGTTGAAATTATATAAAAACATAAAGACATTACGCAGATTCTCTGCTTTTACGCGAGATAACTTTATGAAGTTAACAGAAGAATGTCACAATTAACATACATTAATGTCTAGTGAGTAAAAATACATCGAGAGTTAATGGAGTCATTAACTGAACCGGTGAGAAAAAGCGTTTTAGATGTGGTGCAACATAATCTTCGCGCTCTTGGTTACGTAAGTTATTTGACCGTTTAATATACATTTATAATTAAAAACTTTTAATGAAAATGATACTGAAACAGTAATATAAAAGATTCGTGTAAACATTCTTTACAAATTTATTATATTAAAAATTAAGCAGAAATGGTACTAATTGTAAGAACCTAATAAAGCTTTTACCGTTCTTTCTCGAAATGTACGTCGTATTCTCTTTTAGAAAAGTTACATTACGCGAGTCGTTTACTTCGGGGAATATAGCGGAACTCATGAAGTTTTGCGAAAGGTGGGTGCCATCATAAATTATATGTGTCGTATCTTTTGTAATTGCGACTGTAATAATATCTCTGAACGATCTATACTCTGAAGGACATTAAATATAATTCGCGACGTTACTTTAACAGTAACGTTCGATGAAAGCAGTGTGTAAATATCAGAAATAATTTCTCGTTGTATAGAAATACTTTTACAATATTCTTACAAAACGATATTCAAATTCCGATTGTACAAATCGTAATTGAAAAGTCTACCTCTTATGTAACTTATCATTTTGTAGAGAATGGAAAATATTATTCAGGATTTGCGCGGGGATTACAATAACATGCCCATCACAGGATTGTTTCTTGTTTATCCGACGTGTTACGTTCACGTGTTAGAGGTACCTGCGAACACATCACCTGCACATTATGTAACGTTATATCAAAGAAATGTAAAAATAAATTATCACTTATTTGAATTGCAAACCTTCGAATTGTACAATCTTCCTTTTGCAATCGCGTCTCTCATTTACTCCTCCATCTACTTGTCGTTATTTGTTTCCTGAAACGAGAAATGGAAATAAGGCAGAGATTTATTCCTCTTGATAGGCGTGGGAAGATATCATTTATAAACACTATGAGCTTATGTACGCCGCGAAGAACGATGAATGTAAATTTGGAAAAGCAATTCCCTTACCTTCGTATCATCACGTTCATCAAGTCGGTGGCCTGATATCTGGTGCATGTGTACATCTGCATTAAAAAAGATAGCGCGTGTACATGTATATATTGCACTTGCAGAGATTCTTTTCGGGATGGTGCCACGTCTACATGATACCGCCAACTTTAATAGGAACGTTAGAGGCTCACACGTTGGACGGGATTCTAAAGCAAGTCTCAAACTGTCTAATAAAGGTGTACACGTTATGCGAGTATATTGCAAACGCGGTGCGTGAAAAGGTTCGCAATTTTGCAGAGATGTAAAGGGGATAAGCATGCCTCGCTCTGTGCGCACATCGGACAGAGGTTTCACGAGGCTACAAAGAATTGTTCGCGGGGAGGGTGGAAGGGACTTCGAATTCAAGATACCGAATGTATAAAGCTAAGAATTTCTCTTCGTTTCCACCTCGTGACGTCAGTTTCATTCGATTTTACAGTCGATCGACGCTCAAGACGTGCTACGGAACTTGGGAGACAAAGCGGCCCAGTATCTCCCCGAGAGCACGGTCCTCGAGTTTCTCTTGAACGTGTACGTGCCCGTACTCAAAACTGTCGAGGAGCATTTGCGAATGTATTCCGATGCCTCGCCAAGCGCGTTCTGGGACGGTAAGAGAATTATATGTATACCAAGCAAGCAAAATGTTAGCTGTTCGTCAGTAGATTCCAGCAGATCATTGCGCCGGAATGGCGTATTGTCAGGCATAATTTGACAGCAGATTGCCAGTAGAATCTGTCTTCAATTATTTAAATGAACTATTTAATGAAATGGAATAATAATGAATTAGTTAATAAACGATATATTCCATTTGATTAATTACAAAGTTCCAGATTTTGCTTGCGGTTTCTGTCAATCAATTTTATTTTTATTAAATTTTTGCTGACAAATTAAATTTTAGCGACGAATTTTCTAATGAACACTTTATAAAAATAGATATTTCAAGTTTTAGGAAGAAAATGAATTATGTAACATTTAATATCAGAAATTAATTAAATCATCGTTGAAAATTACCGCTGAGGAACACAATAATGCGCGTCGCGTGAATAAAAACGATTATTTATTTCAGAATATGTACAATATCAAAAAAACGTTCTGGTATGGGGTACATGAGATTTCGTGTGTGTGTGTGTCTGTGTGTGTCGGAGATAGTCCTAAACTAAGTACATATACAAACTTCAATGTCTCGCACAAGCGGCGGCTGGTCAGATCCGGTCTCGTTATTACGATATACAAGTGATGCATACAGAATAGTACAGCGACGCACTCTTGCTCTCGAAAAAAAATGAGAGAAAAAATCAGTATTTTCTTGGCATGCCGTGCTTGCGATCAATATTTTAATTACATTGAAACGAGTACAACCGACGTCAAACTATCACGTTTTCGCTGAAGATCATGATTCACGCGTGATTGAAGAGTATCTCGACACTCACGTTGATCTTCCAGTGCTGACTGACGATGACCGTTTAATTTATCATTTTGCAGATAATAACGTCTGGCCACCGCCTTGCGACATTATGCCTCGCGACATGTCCGATCTGCCGTCGAGAGATTTCCAATGATCTGAACGACGTAAAGTAGATGTGCCCTGAAAACCAACTGTCGCCAGCAAGATGCGAAAAATCGATGACTCGTCTTCTCTCTTTTTCTTTTATCTTTCATTGGATTCGATCAAAATGCAGATAAAATGGAATTATTAATAAATATATTTTTTTTTTTCGAATGATCGATGTTTCGTTTGCGAAAAAATGTGTTATTTATTAAAAAGTTTACACGTTTTTTTTTCGTAGTATAGTGCGCGTATATAGTGGTCACACGTACGAACAAAGTATAGAAAACTTTGGCAGTTTGGATCCAGGTTTTATTGTACGTTTTTCGTTTCTGTCGCATTTCCCCGTCGTCGGACCGCCGCAGGATCTCTTTGTCGCGACGTTCATTTAATATTGCATACGGCTACAATTTCTATGTGTGCAAAAGTTATAACAAGGGGGGAGGGGGGAGGAGAAACGCGCGTATCGGCTGTGTTTCAACGATTACTAAAAATTCTCTTTGACAACATACACTCACAATGTTCCGACATCAATTCCATTAATGGCAGTAATAATAATAATCAACGATTTATCTCATTCTTTTTTTTTTAATGTTAATAGATCTTCAGGGGAGCGACGTATTAACATAACGTCTAAGCGATCGAGGAGAAACAACGTGTTCGCCCTAGAAATTCTCGTGATAGCTTTTTACGGCTCGTAAAATCTTCGATTCCGCCGTTTCCTACGTTTTCCTTACACATTGAATAATTCGCTAAGTATCCCCGATAAATCGCCCGTCGTTTCCTTCGGCGAACGGAAACGCGGACGCCGTGCGCTTCGTTCGTTCGTGTGTAGGACCGTCTCCTCTGCATATTCATTTGCAAGCACGTATAACAGACTGCAACGACGACGCGACTGCAAACAGTCACAACCTACATTCCCTTTATGGTCAATTTGCGCGAACTTCCGATCTGGTAGACAAATACCGTGCTGTTGCAACGAAACTCTCGGCTCCAGTTGCCGTGTCAAAAAAAGACAGAAATCGCGATTCCGCTCGAAGATTAAACTCGCTTATAGAGACTGAAGATCATTTAACACTTATAATTAAATCCTGAAAGGAGCGATGCGATTTTTCAACAATAAACTTTTGCGCTCTCTAAATGCGAAAGCTTAGTCTCGAATTCCTGTTTTAGTTTTCTAAAGTAAATCGATATCTCGCGTTACTTCAGCGAGCGTAGAATGCGCTGTAACGTCGGAAAAACAGTATAATCATTTTATTGGTAAATTAAATTACGCTATCGAGTAGTTCTAGAACGGTTGGAGAACACGTCGAGCTTATTTAAGTATAATATGAAAACTTTATCTCTCTCTCTCTTTTTCTCTCATCATATCTCTAATCCTCACGTGAGTCCTTGCAGTCGCAGCATCGCGTGCGCAGAGCGTAATCCTATACGCGAAAAATCAATCTGTACAGATTGCGAAGCAAAATACGGGTATTATCACCTCGCGCGAAAAGGAGAGACTCTTAACACGCGGCTCACGTAAGTACAGCTGAAATGCATCGCCTAGTAATCGACTGCTCGATATCAAGGGGAAGGCTACATGGTCAATTTTCATCTTACCTTTCACAGATCAGCGACTCGGGCCGCTATAATCGACGAGATTATCCCTGTATCGTATGGAGGATATGACGAGGCGCCCTTCGACGAACCTTCGTTTCTCTTTTTTTTTTTCACTTTAAAGCTATATGATACAGAGAGGCCGGGAATCTCTGCCGAATAAAGTACCAACGAGATTCACAAGCGTCGAAACAGGCAGTAAGTTAGAAGTGCTATCGCGATTACTGTACCACACTTTTTTTAGGGCGTAAATCGGGGACGTCCTCTCCCTATATAGAGTAAGATTCAAGACTTTGAAAAAACAACGTTCATCATACTCGGTACATTTACTTCGAAGGAAGTCGTTACTTTATACATTGTACAAGAGATACTTAATATTACGGTGAAATCCAGAATACTGCAGACTGAGACGAAAGCGCGACGGGGATTCTTTTTTATTTTTCTCCATCTATTCCTCTCTCATCTTTCTCTCTCTTTCGTCTCATTACTCCGCCGCTCTTCGTACGCCTCGTTTCGCGCTCGATTCCCGCGGATGGAGATACAAACGATATGTCTCTGACAACTTCGCTTCCCCCGTTCTCTCTCCCGTACCCGCGAGAGACCCGCTATTTCGCGTTTACGCGTTGTCAACGTTATAAATAATTACGCCGCGCGCGCGGCGTGACGCGACGGGTGATGATCATCCCTCTCAGTGTACGTTATTCTGGTCTGGCGCCTCCTCGACGACTTTAACGCATATACATATTTATACTTACATCGACTAGACAAATTGTACAGTGTTGTGTTCATAGTAAAAGTGGGAATAAATCGTTAATATACGCGACTCGTACAAAATATCTTCCGTGTCTCGAGGTATGTACAGGAGTATGTGCGGCGAGTCTGCGAGAGCTCGCGCACATGCACATTTTCGTAAATTCACTCTCTACTTCATACGAGATGCCCGGTTGTGGTTTCACCGGGGCACGGTCACGAGGCTACGCACGAGATGAGAAAAGCCGGCAGAGCAGCCGGTCGGGATGTTCGTCGTTTTTCAGTGTAAAAAGGGCACTTGATTCAACAGAGAGAAATTGTGACGTTTGTCATGGAGTCGAAACGTAAACCCGTCGAACTCAGACCGGCTCGTACGCTCGAAGTGTCTCGGACGACACAGGCGTCGAACTAACGTCTCGGTTTGGCAGAAGAACTCGTCCCTCTGCAAAATTCAAAAGACATCTTCATCTTCAGATCTAAACAACGATAATTATCCAATAAATGTCTTTCAGAATTTTAATTAAAGTCTCATTCGGTCTTCCTAAAAGACATTCTAATCTTCATGCGATCTGTAGACATGTCCTAATGTTTGTTGGACGCTTGTGTAGTCCGGGATCCGCGGCTATCTCGCGATTGACAATGGCGTGATTCACAGCAGCTCGCTCACGCTGCAGGTGCAGGCCCCGTGGTGGCTGTAGGGTCACACGGAGCTCTCTCTCTTGGCCATTACCACTGGCGTGCCTATCGTTGCATCCTTCTGCGTCTGGACCGTTGGACAACATTGACCGGGTACTCGTGTCTCGCAATCCTTCGTCGGCAGCGTGCCGCTCGGACAGGTTCTGGTAACGACGCCCAAACCGGCGTACAACATCGGAGGGCTCATTGTCATCGACATCGATTGAACGCTCTGGCTGGGCCAGTGTTGCCTGGGCAGGGTGCAAATGCCGCTCTCGTAGACATCGCTCACCACCGGCTGAAACTGAAACGTGTCACTCATGATTTCCGTTATCTCTATCGACGAATTGTAGTTATTGGACGATCATGTAAAGTTATATAACTACTTAAAAGAGAGAATCGAGTGACATTGTCATTACGAAAGACATTTCATTGTACCATTGATATTCAATTTAATTATTTAATCTAGTCTTGAATCGCACAATCAATCCTTTCAATACGATACTTCTCTCAATTGTTATCAATGTAAGCTACTCTGTTATTTCACTAAATATCTACGGGCTATTTGCATTGCACGGCATTTACATTATCGAATTCTCAATAGAACTTACGCTTTTGTGCTTTGTTGACAAGTTGGAGAATTCATGCAGCGGCATGCCGTTACGGATCGTGCAATAGCCGACATAACTGCTGTGTCCGCTGATAGAAGTCACCGTCGAGTGTTCCAGAAGGCTCCTTGATGGTGACGTCTCGATCGTTGATACCAGACGTCTCTTCCTCAAGTATTCCGACGGCTCGTCACCTGCGCCAAAATTTCACGATAGTTTTACAACCACCAAATTTCGCTACGGACTTTTACGAGCGTGTAAACACGAACGAGGGTACTTTCGAAACAATCGCATAAAATGTGCGGAAGTGCTCCTTCCGCGAGATTTTCTTTCAATCTTGAAGAAAGTGCTCTCGAATACTTTATACAAATCGTATGTATCTTTACACAAATCGCATGTATCTTTACACAAATCGCATGCTTCTTTAATTTATTATGTTGGATATCGATCTTTTAATTTGTGCATTTCTCCGGGAAATACACATTTGTATTCGAACAGACAAAAAATATTTTTTCAATGTTTATTAATTCTATTAAATTTCTTTTTAGATTTTTCGTCACAACGTGATTTTTAGCTCACTGCCGTAGCTCTGCCGAACTTAAAATTAATACAGGAATCGTGAAAATACGAACCAGTGATCTGTTGTGGAATAATGTCAGGATTCTTCTCGTCGCTTTCACTGAGATCGCCGCTGGTATCCAACTTTCTGAACGGGCTGCTGGGATGCTTCTCGTCCGCGAGCAAACTACACCCCTCTCGGAATCGTAGCTCCCTTTGTATGGGGACTGCCTTCGTCTGCTTCGCGTGATCCTCCATCTGCGATTTGTTCTGCTCCTCCACGTGCGTGTGCTGGATCCGTAAGACGACCATCACTATGACAGCAACGATAATAAGGGCCATCACGACGCCGATTGTCACGCTCAGCATTGGCGTTAGATTGTCGTGCTGTCTCGGTCGTTCTGCAAAAAAATGCCCAAACAAAGAATTGAGAATTAGAAGTGATCGATATATCGAGCACACAATCAAGCACTATCTAATTGAAATTGCATTATCACGTAATTATTTTAAACAGCTTCCAATCGCTCACTTTAACATAAATGAAAGCGTTCTCTTTAATAAAAGCGCTTTTAAGCACTTTAAAGTTCGGACGTGGCATCGGATTTTTAACGAATTACGTGATACGTAACATTATAATAGCTTGATGCTACACGAAATGTTAATAGCGTAATGGGCACGGTTTTTCATAAAAATATAAAAGGTGCGTGACACAGGTGTCACGCTTGACTTGTTTGCATATCCCGTCGAAATACAACGAGTAATGTCCCGAATACAGCGGGGCGCATTTTATTTTAATAGAGATATAAAGCCCGATCCCGCGGACCCCAATGGTAGGCGAATTAAAAATTACGATAACAATCGCATCAGGCAAACAACGGGGAAAATTGTTCGATGGTATTAAATCGCCAATTCCTGACCCGATTTTTCCCGTCGGGTCATAAAAGCGCCAGGAGCTTTTTACGCGGCTCGCTCGACGAATTAATATTGAGTCGATAGCTTTTCATCAATTCGGCCAATTGGCAACGACTCTTCGCTCGCGTTGCCTCATCCACGTGAAATTTTTCCATAATTATCAAAATCTCGCGTAGTCTTTTGGAATTAATACGTCGCATAACATCGAACGCACATAGATATTGCGCTATAACAAAAGAATCACATTGCGATACATGAAAAATTTTAAAAAGATTAAAAAAAATGAGATGTTTAAGGATTTAATTAAAATAAAAAGGATTTAATTAAAAAAAAAAAAAAAAATTAAAATCGTGATTCCGCTTAATTCATGTTTTCAATAATTCATAACATTATTGAACGATGCTTCGTTCGTTCGTAATTTCACAGGACAGAATGGAATTGAATTTTATAATTTTATTTGCCAGAAACGGACTTTGTCTCTAGTTGCATCAATTTCCTCTTAAAAATGTGATACGATCGCACGACCTTTCCACAATAAAGAATTTTGTGACGCAAGCAGAAAGGTCTGAAAACCACTCATGTAGGATACACCATGTAAAATGTGATGGCTTTCGAGTCAATACTTCGTTGGGACTTTCAACCAAATCGAATGCCGCAGTTTGTTCAGAAGATATATCGAAAGCTTTGGAGTTGTTAACGTTACAGCGAGTCTACCAGGAATTTTTGAAATAGCGAACGAGTATCAATTTACCTTTTAATATACAACGCTGTGTGCATTGGTATATTTGCATCGCAATAAATGTATATGTATGTACATACATGTTTTACGTTGAACAGCGTCCGATTTTTAGCGCGAGAACATCAATGTGAAAACGCGTGTTCGCTGGTCTCGGATCCGGAAAAGAAATGGAAGAAAATTCTCTCACCCGACTCGGACGTCAGTTGTTTTTCCGGCAGCCTCAGAGTGCCGGCCTGCACCACCATCGCCTCGCTGCGGCCCTTGTCGTTGTAAGCGTAAATGCAGGCCTGATAAAGGGCGCCGGAGTCCAATTGAGTGACGTTGAAGCGCGGCACTGACGACGTTGTATTGACACGCAACTCCTGGCTGTGGCTCTCGCGCACCTCCAGCAGAAAGGACTGCGGCAGGCCGCCGTTGAAGCCCTCCGTGCACCGCACGGAAAACGAGTTGGTCGACGTGTTGGAGGTCGTGCAATTGTGAACCATGTCTGGCCGGCCTGTCACGGATAAGGTTCACCTGCATTTTAAAATGCGCCGCGTGCACGGGGCTATTTCGCGCGCTCGTAACAACTCGTAATGGCCGTGATAATATCGCCGGGGTAACTTTCAAGTTCTCCAAGTGCGCGCCCTTTCGATAATCGATGTACTTTTGCGGGACTGTTAGGAGAGGTAGCGGACGGTAGCGAAAGAAAACCGATGAAGATGAGAAATGAACGTCAAAAATTTTAAAAAATTAAAAAATACGAAATCGAATTACACAGAGCGATAAAAGTTTGGGATATCCATTTCAACGCTTTATAAATTTTTTGTTTCAAATTTAAACTATCAGATTGTGAATCTCTCTCTCTCTCTCTCTCGCTCGATACTTTAAATAACTGTTAAAACAATATTGTTCAAAGTTTTGACAGATTCAGATTAAAATATTTGCTTGCCTCCATTCGGCAGTGGTCAAGCGAATTTTACGAATAAATGAATTAACGATGATAATACCGAAATATTTTTGTTTTGCATGCCAGCAACAGGGAAAAGCCTCTTAAGATTGCAAACAATTTTGCGTTCAGATTAAATAAAAAAATGTACAATTTTTTCCGTTCACTCTTCAATTCTGTATTTCGCAACAAATTGGCTTGTCGCCTTTTATTAAAAATAGTTAATCAATATAAAACCTACATTCTTCTGCAGTTAAAAAAAATAGAATAACTAATTTTTCTCTCTCTTTCAAACCATGGAATTCTGGAAGCCCCATACCATTGGAGTCGGAAAATTATACGACTGTACAAAAAGTACGAATGTAAAAAAAAAAATTGCGTAATAACTTCTCCGTAGTTTTCGAAGTTTGTTTATTTCTACTTTTTCTGCTATATTAAAGTGCGCTGAATTTTAAGCGAAACTAATTACATAAGTAGAACGGTAACTCTTCAGCGTCAGCAGTTCCTGCAGTTTACTCCAACTTTCAATGCTCCGCGTTCTTTTCTCGCGCGCCGAAATGATGTATAGTCTCATACAGACGGCGCAAAAGGGGAAGCGTTATGCAACATATCGTTTCGCGTGCGGTAGATTCGCGAATCAGGGCGTGATAGTTGGCCTGTAAATCCGTTGTACGGTGCGCGGGCGCATACACAAGCCACTTGTAACCGAGTCGGCTGTAAAGATATACGGCTGTCTGGCTTTTTTCTGTAAGAGCATTAGTCGGCGGTACACTTCGCGGCTCGTAAAAGCCGGTTAAAAGGGCGCGAACGGAACGATAACGGCATATTGCCCCGTCGCGGCGGAGACGGGGAGGGCGAGGGGAATAAAGAAAAGGAAATAAGCGGGAATATGCCGAGTTGTTTTCGCGTTTATGGTTGCTGAAAAATCACCGGCGCACCGGACACCTGCTACCATCCCTCGCGATGTCTCCTTTTTACTCGCCCGGTGTCGCTTTTATTTTTGTTCCGGTGAGATATGCGCGCGCGCGCGCGCGCGAGAGAGAGAGAGAGAGAGAGAGAGAGAGAGAGAGAGAGGGAGAGGGCCTGTTTTCCTTTATGCCCGGAATGCGCGCATCCTTGTATACGCGTACGCACGTTTTCTTTGTAGAGCAATCCGATAGTACGATCCGCGAATTGCGATTAATTGGTAACTCGAGCATCGATACGTGGCGGAAACACGGACATGAAAATAACAAGGCTACGAATAAATCCACACGGCTTATATAGATTTTTTTTTTAAGAATTTGGATAAAAAGCAACAGTATCAGGTTTATTCATCATAATGATTTGTTTAATAAATAAAAGAGAGCCAGAGCCCTTTTTGTGCTGTCGTGCTGCGAATGTAACGAGAGAGAGAAATATATGATATTCCTTAAGTTTT
Source organism: Tetramorium alpestre (assembly GCA_021460005.1). Classification (NCBI taxonomy): domain Eukaryota; kingdom Metazoa; phylum Arthropoda; class Insecta; order Hymenoptera; family Formicidae; genus Tetramorium; species Tetramorium alpestre. The sequence continues at coordinate 960,768 of JAJVSH010000034.1, read as the reverse complement.
ACCTACATTTCAAAGACTTTTCAGAGATAAATCGCGACTTCATTATTACGTCTAATTCATGTTGTTGTAACAATACTAATTGGTACTAATTATGATTACGAGTCTTCAAAGTTTCATATAATTGGATGATTTTATTAAAACGGCACACACCCCACGTCTTTCCAATTTCATACTAAGATTCGAATTAGTTATTCAATTACGCAAATGTGAGACTTTGGAAACTAGAAATAAAATCCGAATCCTAAATTAGCATAAAGTTGCAATTTCTGAAAGATTTAAATGGAAGAAAACCGTTAGCTTTATTGTTAGTTTTACCAATTTACAAAATTACAGGACAAATTAAATGCAAGAGAGAATTCAATTTGTACAAGCATTTGTAAATTTTTAATATGCGAAACAAATTAAATGCAAGAGAGAATTCAATTTGTACAAGCATTTGTAAATTTTTAATATGCGAAAAATACAGAAGAGATCTTGAAATTAGCACCCTTGGCTCCATTCTTCTTTCTAAAAAGAAAATTTCTTTCCATTTCCCATCTATTCGTTTCTAACTCTCTTACCAAGGGCAATCATAAATTAAAGAAGGATTGAATTGAGTTAGTGCGCGAGAAATATTACCTATCAATTTTTTTTTAAATTTCTTTTGTAGTTTGCATAATTTTGTTACCGCCACGTCACGCAAACTCGTCGCGATGATCAATCTTCGAGATCGAAAATTCACGCCGCGTATCGGGAGTCACGTCGCTTCGCATTTTCGCGAAATATTCGCGATACAGATACGAATGCAGTATCTCTTACCCGCCGGTATAATGTGATATACACAGGGCACTTGTTGTTGCCCGATGTGATTGCTGGCCCAGCAGAGTAACGTGCCGTAATCTAATTCCGTCATTGGTGTGTATGAGACGATGGAGGATATGCCAGCCCGCGCGATATGGCCGGCCGCAACGTCGATACTCTCGGCGGAGTTATTGAAGGTCCACTTGAATTGCACTTCCGGCGGATTTGCATCCACTTGGCAGGATATATTCGCCTTCTCTTGTTTCGCCACACCGTGGACCTTCGTCTGGTTCGGCTTGCACGTAGGGGCGACTGCGGGACACGAAAGAACAGCATTGATAAATAATTGGGGCGCGCAGATGAAGGATATCTTCGTGCAATTCGTAAAATTCTTATGCTATTAAACTGTCTCGGAATGATTAACCGATATTTCGCGATCTATTTTTTCGTAAACTAATAAGAAAAATATTTGATCATAAACAAGATGCACGAATAACCTTCTTAATGAGTTTCAATTACTGAAAAGATTATTTGAGTTAATATTTCTTGTTAAAAGCATTATTTCAAAATTTTTTTTCGGATTTTTCTTATCTTAATGATTCAGCCACAAATTGTATTTTTGAAATATTCCTGTAAATTTTTTTACGTTTCTGTCGGCTATTTAAATGAATAAATGCATAGATATTTTAATTCCATACAATGCTATATAATTTTATAATAATAAAAGTGAAACGAGGACTTAAAAATTTACCTCAAAATCCATTTCAATGTCACTTTTTTAAATAAATGTTCGGACAGTTTAATTTTAGGCATTAAATAATTTCATTATTAATAAAATTAGACATTCTCCAAATCCGTCCAATCCTTTTATTATCTTCTTTTATATGGCTGTTCATACGAATAGTGTGCTAATAATACGCTTATTGTAATTTTTAACTGTGGATTTCTATATTAAATATTCGCGAGTTTCACAGTAATACGCTTTGCGTTTCATAACTGACTCGGGTCTCTCGGATAAATTCAAATATTGATTAACAAAACTATTGCGATCCGAAATATTTCGATATCGCGTCCGATAATCTGTGCGCAAACGGATAAACAGCTGGGTGTCCCGATAATGTTGTGCATTCAATTCGCGAGGGACATATAGATATAAGCCAGGAATTAAAATTTCACAGTGGAAATTTATGGGAGTACCGAATCTTTGCTCATTACAATCCAGTAATATTAATTACAACCGATCGAACGAATATGCTTTCATTGCGATCTTCGTACCGTCATCTCGTTATCATTCGTATTCTTAGAGCGATAAATAATCTGAACTATTATTTAGCTCCATCGAGAGGGCTTACAATTAGTACTATATTTAGGATTGTAATAATCCAAATAACACCTTAAAATCGATAAGCATTAACATCTGTATGTTTCATTATACGAAATATGATAAATAACCCGAATTATTACTTAGCTGCATCGAGAGGATTTAATACCGTACTTAGGACATAATAATCCGAATAACAGATTGAAATCAATAAGCATTAACTATTGAAATATTTTAAAATAATATTTCATTTCGTTTAACTGCCGAAAGTATTATGGCACAATTGATTTCGAAAAAAAATGTTAAATAATAAATCAACAAAAAAATTCCAGATTTAATTTACACGCTCCGATGCACACAATAAATTCTCCTTCGCTGTGTGAGATGTCCGTGTCCTATTTTAGTATTCTACCACTGTGCTGCGAATGTAAGAATACGTACACATCACATTCAGATAAAAGGGCGAGCTCTCGCCGTCGCCCTCGGTGTTGTATCCCACGCACGTGTAATTGCCGGCGCTCTTGCGATCAACCCCCTGCAGCACCAGGCTCTGGTTGCTGATTATGATACCCTGCGTGATGTTGTGATGGAGCGCCTTGCCCTGAAAGAAACACGGTAATTGGCGCCTCCCGCCGTTAGATTGAACCTCCGACTACGTTGAGTGTGAGAATCATTTTCCACGTGTGTGTACAGATACACGCGCGAGCGCGAGTGAATCGCAGCTATACAATCTCCCTCGTCAGAGACAAGAGCGGAAGGATGAGTGGGTGCTCATCGCGGCAGGGGTGACGGGAAGTTATTATAAAAGTTTGATGCTTCGAGCGTCGAAGTTTGTATTCGGTCTTAACGTAAGTCGATGCCTGTACTCGCTCGCATGACGCGCGAGCGAGTGCAGGCATAATCGAGCTTGTTAGCCGGCGAGAGACCAATCTGTTTACGACACCCGGGTTTTAGAACTTTCCGAGTGCGAGGGATACAGACGAATTACTCGCGACGAACAGTGTTACGCATCTTCGAGATTGATTAATGATAATTCTCAGCGAGGCGGAGCGAAGGAATATTTATGAGATAATATCCCTGGAGAATGATTCGCGTGAATATCTCGATCTTTTTTCCCAGAAAATCTTCTCTAAAAAATATTTTTCGATGTACCGGAGAAACCTTGGTATAATTATGATAAATACTGCTTCGCGCGCAAATGCTGTAGATGCGGTAATTGGACTGTTAACGTAAAGTTAAGTTAATTCATCAAAAGGATAGAACTTTTAAATAAATCTCGTTGAATAAATTTTTGTAATTTCAAGTTTTGCGCCCCGATGCTCTCTGCAACATTTATTTCTTGAAGGTATTTGAGTCAACTGTTTCTACCGTTCAATATTCTGTGATTTTCTGGAATTGTTCTCTGTCTCATGTTTCGTTTTAATATAATTGGGATTGCAATAATTCGATGAATTATCGAATCCGACTGAAAATGGCTTTTCCCATTCTAATTAATTTAATCGTGAAATTGTCGATCCGCATACATCGAATTCAGGATTACTCAGACATATCAAATATTCAGAAAACATTTACAGTTAAAACGACATTTACAGTTTTATTCTGTGCTCGCGCTCACCTGGTGCCGCCATTCCACCTTGTATACCGACGGTTCGGCCTGTATGAGGCAGTCGAAGTAGACATCCGTGCCCTCGCGTATGGTGTTCGGATTCAACGACGTGCCGAGCTGGATCTGCGTCTCCGGCGTGTCTGCGAATCACGACCTTCGATAAACCGTCAAAATCGACCGGATTCCCGGCGTCTGAATAAATAAAGAAAGAGTCGTCGCGGGGGCCGCGTCCCGGGGAACGCAGCCGGATTCGGGGCCGTCGCCGTTTATGAGCTTACATTGTATCTGAAGTATCCAGCCGTCCTCTATCGGCGCGGTTCCCAAGGCTCGATTTTCAGCTTGACACGACAAGTGTCTGCCTGCGTCTGCTTTCGTCGCCATGAAAGATAAAACGCTGGTGGTCGTGTTCCCATCGGCGGAGGTCTGTAACAACATTATGATAACGTTCACTGGGGGTCCTGGTTCTCGTCGCTCCACCGCCGCCGACACTCGTCGCATTTATTCTCTTTTTTCCTCATCGAAACGATCGTTTGCCTACCCGCCCGCGCTGTCATCGATGGCGCCGTCCAACCTCCCCATATATTAAAAGCGTATCTATCACTCGACCTGGGGGGGTCGGCGCTAGTTATAGTCGAAATTCCCGATCAATCTCTCGTTACCTTCCTCGAGGGACCGGCCTATTTTCTAACAATAAAGAAGTGGTCTTTATCCTTTTAGGGGACCGGACCGTCATTACGATTGGGTTTCACTGAATTATTCAATGTATGTGTGCCTGATTAATTTTCGCGACTTAAGTGAAGAAGTGCGCAAGCAGTAAATAAAGGATCTTGCGCTTTTCTATTTTTCTAGATTGTTTATATTACATACTTGGCTGTCTTTTTTATTTAATATTATTATAAACGCATCTATCAGTGGCTAAGAAAGTTTATCTTATGCGTGATGAAACTTTTAAAGTATAATATAAGTAACGGATAATAATGTGTAATAGGTAATATAATTTTTTTAATGTATCATTTCATTTCTCTATTTTATTATTTAATAATTATATTTAAAAAATATGCATATTCATATATCTTTTACCATTAATTCATTAATTTTCTCTTAACGAGGGTTCTAATTTTCCGTCAACTAATCAATATAAAGCGCGTCATATCAGTACTTTACAGCAATTTTTTACAAAAATTTTGCTCTTAAAATATGAGCTGATAATTTCAGATTTTGTTTTATTCGTTAAATTAAAGATGGAATGAGAAATTTTTGAAAGTAATGACAAAGAATATTTATGATAGATATTTACGAATATAATGGTCGATTTAAAATCGCTAATAAACGATTCATTTACGAAATTTATTCAAGTAGTAGATACTTAAGAATAATCAGACGCGCATCTTCGTGGAAAGCCGGGCGCCCGAGGACTTCCGATTCGATTTACGCCCGTCGGAGCGCGCACTCAATGTAATTTGCAAGCTCGACCACGGCTCGTACAGCTCCTTAAAGTGACCATAAAATAAGGTTCTCCCTTTGCACACGTGTATCCCGTCTATGGCCGTGCGCAAGTGTGTCTCATTGCGAGGGTGGCGCGAGAATTATCGTTATCGTGGGTACGGGCCCCTGGTAAAAGGGTCGTTAGGCGTCGAATAATTTAAATCTGAGCGTCGCGGGGAGATACCGCCAATTCGCGCTTGTAATTAAGGCGAATCGATGCCTTAATGGACGCCCGATGCGTCGAGTGGCCGGTTAACCGCTCCCTTCGTGTCGCTACGATCGCCAAAATTTATCTCTGTCCGTACAATCGGGGGAAGGGAGGAGGGGTTGTGCGAGAGCACGTGAGAGTGGATAAAAACCCGGCAAAGCCGCTTTTTTCGTAAATGAGTTATTTGCCAGTTAACGTTCCGTAAATAGTGGCCCGTCGTTTGACAGCAGTGCCGGGGACGAGTAAATAACACGTATTAATGACGGAAAGCGAACTTTTTTGTAACTATCGATTTTGATTGGAGAACAAATCGTGCAAAGCGTGAGGGTGAACGTGTGTTCCAATTTTATAACAATCGATCAATGTACGACCTCGAAACATTCGCATGAGAATTGTTTTCTCTTTGTTGTCCGAGCAAATATTGTTTTTTTTAAATAGTTTTCGAAGTGTTGAAAGTGTAGTCAGTATATCATGAAATTAATCTTTAAAAAATTAACTTTTGTTCTGCAATGTCATTTAATGTATTTTCTTATAAGCACTTCATTCTTTTCTCGTGTTTTTCGTCTACCATATGTTTTTTACTCCTACTGCCTAAAACTCTTTCACTCTACTCACATTTTATTCTCAATTTTTACAAAGGAAGAGAGAAATGCGAAGTGTATACATATATATTTTTTTAACTTGATATTAAAGTGAACTATTTTATTGAACGGCTATTATTCTCGGTTAAAATTATGTAACAAAATTTATATTGCCCTTTGCTGATTTAACATTTCGACTAAATAAAATGCAGGTAACTTATTCAGATTGACACCGTGAAGATTTTTTTAAACTTTACCGCAAATCACGAAAAATTCAAGTTTAATTTACACCACACGCGTTTTATATTTTAATCAACATATTACTGTACCGAAATCAAGTGTAATTCACAATTTTAAGCTATTTAAAAGTTCCATAGCTTACGAAAAATCAAGTTCATGGATTATGAAACATCCGTAATAACTCTGCTTTACGTTTCGTGAATTAAACATCCATGCAAACGCTCGCTCAGTCCAATGAACCGAGTTTAGGGATTACGCTCTTCGTATAAAACGGAAATTATGGCACAGAGTCAGAAAAACGCATCGCCCACATTACTCATGTCTCTGAACAAAATATCACGCAAAATATTTCACAAAATCTCAAAATATCCCGGGCGGTTTTTCAACTTTTCCATAGCGTCGGAAAAAGTGGCGCACAAAACCGAGCCTTCAATCTCGCACGTGGGAACGGGATGCAATGAAATGAAGGGGGTATATCCCCTGCGATTCTGTCGCGCGATTAAAAAATAATCGCGAGGCAGAGAGCGCGCGCGAATAATAAATTTCGCGTCTTGCCGGGGAAATAAATCAACGGCGGGGGACTCGCCCTCTAATTTCGTTCCGATGGCGGCGGAGAGCTTCGCGCCGTTTCGCGCGGTGGCCCGCGCAAAGATAATTACGAAATGAGATGCGCCATCCATTAAAAATATATTTCCGGCTGCGCATTCCGGGGAGGTCGAATCGATTAACATAATTGCTGCAATTCCGCGATACGATACGAGCGGAGGGTAAAAATGCTCGCGAAACCTTCGTTTTACGGGGGGAAGGGGGGGGGCTTGCACCATGGTAACTATTTCTGCGCGCGGTTGCGTAATCGCTCCAAGCCGAGAGGGACGGAGAGCGATGAGTGAGTATACGCCGAGAAACTGCGTGATTACGGGAAAAGTAAGAGGAGAAAGGCATCATCTCGTACTCGGTCGTCATTCCACACCGTGGAATTATACAAGTTCTCTCGTCGTATATTCCTCCCCTTCGACCCGACCGTTTCTGTGTTTAACTTTCTTACGTAAGCAGCGAAACAATCTCCAGTGCCTCGTCGCCTAGCGCGGGTATCGACTTTGAAACAATATTTTCTCTGTCCCGCGCATGGCTTCGTCCCCCTCCCCTCCCTCCTTAATCCGTCGCTACCCGGCAAATATTTACGTCGTCGTCTTAAGTGCGGATCAAAACGCGGCGGATACGACGCGCGCCGCGTTGTTTGCGCGCCGTCCGTGTGCACCACCCTCCGGCGCACACCCCATACGCCCATGTGTTTTATCGGGGCCGACGCGGGGAAATCGAAGTAGAATAAACAGCAGCCGATGCTCGATTTCGCCCGACAACGGGTCAATTTATTCGAAAGTACGTTCTTTCATTTCGTTCGCTAATCCGCGTTTCCATTGACGTTTGTTTGCTTTGTATACGAAATACCTTCATCCGTTTCTCGCGACAGAAACGCCACGACCCGGTTAGAGCGTTCGATTTACGTTAAATCGAAATTTATTTCGCCGCGCGTTCGGAATGAAATTGAATGAATTAATGAATTGTATCGGAACGAAAGTGATGAAGCGAGGGAGAGAAAGAGAGAGAATTCCGTTCTCGTAGATCAAGTATTATCGTAATCGCCCCGGCGAGATATTCTTTATTCGAGCTGCGCCGTAATTAGATTTATCGATATTCGCGACGTACTTCTTCATTATTGTCGTTGATTAATCCAGTAACGATGAAACGTTATGCTTTTTTATCGGAACACAGGGTATTACTCGATAGTGTAACATCGTTATAAAACAGTTCCTAGCTTTTTTTCATTTTATTTTCAATTCCACGGTGAATCGATGCAAGATTTATAGGGAGGGAATTTTGTATTTTGCGAACAAAATGCTCGAACTGTATAATAAACAATTGTTTTACAACATTGCCGGCATACTATCTCAATATTTTTTTCTTTCTAGAAAATAAAAGGAAAAAAAAGAAAATTGATTCTAATTGCTAACTAACGTGTTATTTGTTGTAGTTTCACATCTGAATGTAATTTCACATCTGAAATAATATTCAATTTTGTTAAAAAAATTCTCCACAAAATCTTTAATAAAAGAAAGAATAAACAAAATGAAAACAAAAGTAGGAGATTAATGTACGAGAAAAATCAACTATGAACAGGTTTGCTTACAGCTATGAGCGGATAATATGTTGAAGAGTTATCGTTAATATTTAATCTCATTAAATCATTTGCGCGTCGTGCACTCTTTTATCTCAACGTGATATTCGCTAGGAATATATCTCGACAAAAATAGTTCGAAAATAGTTTTATTTTATTTCCCGTCAATTAGACATAATCCCTATACACTTCACTGTAAACGGTAGTCAATCACGTAATCGGCCTATGTCTTTTTTGGAGTCGCTTAATCTGCGGAAATTGAACGTGGAAATTGCAGGCCCGCGAAATTAGGAGACACATGTCAATCAAATGAGTCAAGGCGCAGCGGGAGATTAATCGTCTTTCGTTAACGCAAAGATTAATCCGTTGTTCAACTATTGTCAATGACATACGAGCAAAAATTTTAATTGCGAAAGTTGTAATTATGTATGTCTCGTGTATTTTCTAATTCATATATCATATTATCATATATCCTTTCATATAGCATACTAGATAGTTTCTTTTCTTAAGTTCTTAAATATAAATTAAATAGAAGAAAAAGTATTTCTAAAACTTTCGTGATATCTTCTACACTGTGACGAAAACACAGTAAATATGTGAGAAAAATTCCGAAAGTTTAGACACGCATAGAAGAAAACTTTCCAGCGTTGACAGATGCGTTTTTAATGTATTAGAGAGCATAGACGATGAAGTAACTTAACTCGGCGTTTAACTGCGGATAATTTAACTTGGCTATGACAACATTTGTTCACATTTCAAATAATCAGAAAAGCAATGCATTATTATAAAAAATAGTCAGATGGTCTTAAGTACTTTTTTCTAAATAATATATCTTTTATTTCTGTATGTGAAAGAGTAACTATCCACATAAATATGCATTAATATGATATTCTTGATGAAGGGATCAAGGGATTCTCTCTTATCTAAGACTGCAAATTCAACTTTATGCGCTGCCGAGACTTGCTGGGTGGAATGTACGTCGACACAAGGGCGAAAATTGTTCCATCAAGGAATACACTTACGGTCTCTTTGGAATCCACTAAGCGCTGACCGTTCCTCCACCAGGTGACGGTGGCTGGTGGCCTGGAACCGGAAGTTGTGCAGACCAAGTCATATTTCTTGCCCGCCGACAGTGGTCGGTTTCCGTCAATTATTTTCACTTCCAACGGGTTAACTGAAAATGATTTAATTCACTGGTTAAATAACGCTTCTATATATCTCCTTTAGTAAAATGTCTGTAAAAGATATTGAAATGTTCCACAAAATTTACATTTATTACTAAAAGAATTTTTAGATATCATTTTATTAAAATTTATCCTATTTCTATTAGCATTAGTTAGATTTTTATATAACGATAATGACTTAAAATATTAATATTACTTTTATTTGTTACGTTTCAAGTTGAACGAAAAAATATCAAATATCAGTTATAAGTTTCAGTTATACAGAAATAGTTCCGTCATTAAAACGAACAGGAATAATGAATTCGTTTGGACAGGAAATATTCGGCATGAACAAGATATACCGAATTGGAAAATCTCTTCAGGTGCCACACCCCTCTGCAGTCGTATAGCCGGTATGACGAATTTTAAGCGTGGGATCATAAACTCTCCCTTTTCTCATTAATCCTACCACTCACGCGCTCTCTCTTTTCCGCGCTCTCTTACTACTTTATCACGCGCCATGTATCTTGCCGCGCGATAGCTCAGGTACCATAACAAAGTGAATAACTTAATTTAGAGCAGGGACAATTAATCTTGCGTCCCATCTTGCGCTCTTTTTTCAGGATGATTCAAGTGTTTCGCAAGGCAACTTAGCAATGAGCGTTTGCAGATCTTTTTCGTAACGTAAACTCTTTGTAAGTCACCATACAAGTTCATGTACAAAAATGTATAAAGCCGAATAAAATGATCAATAATCCCAACAATATATGGTATAACTTTCTTCTTACCCGAGGTAAGAGTTTCTTTTTTTTTTTATACGTTTTACCGTCACATTTCTTTATCATCCGCAGACTCTTTTCCGAGTTAAATAAATTTCTCCCAAGTCCCCTTTCGCATTTCAACAAAGTGTCTCCAATTTACCGTTTCCGCTTCTCGACTGGATGTATCGGTTTAAAAATTTCGCGGTAATCCCGGCGTCTAGCAAGACAAATTAAAAAAGGTCCGCAATTAATTAACCCCACTCGTTGTTCTAACGTCCCCGCGATAACGGCGCGAGTAAAATTAACCGCCCGGCTGCCCTCGACCGCTGCTCGTTTCTTCGTTATAGCGGGTCGCTGGCCGCAAGACGCGTACCTTCCTGCACGCCAAATTGACGTTGATAAATCCTCTTTGTTATAAAGCGATACATCATCGGCGCGTACTTCGCTCGCACACGAGGAATTGAAGTTATTCAGAAAATTGTCGTCGGCTGTATATAGAAACGTCGAAGCACATATGCTATCGAAATATCGACTCTCTTGCTTTCGATATCGGATAATTTTAGAATCGGTATTATCTTCTTAATGAAATGAGAATAATAATAGAATTAATAGCATTAAAGATATTAGAATTAATATAATTATCTCGATTATTCTCTTCCTGCTTTAAAGTCACAGTAATTTTATAATTTTAATAATATATATCAATAAAATAAGATTAACATATGCTAATGTATCTCAAAAATAAATTCCAAAGTATTTCAAGAAATTACAATTATTCCAAGATAGATTATAACGAGTAGATATTATTGTCCTCGTTATTAGACAAACGCGCGAATATGAACAGTGACAATTTAATTCAAATCTATATTTGCAAAGTATGTTATATATTCGCGTGTCCTCTGAATTTTCCAGGCTACGCGGATAAAGATTTTCATCCGGAGTGCGTTGAACCCAGGGAAAATTGCGGGGATCCATTGCGTTGCCCCGGACTATAGCCGTACGTTGCACGCGATGTGACTGAGAATTTATAGAGGCGCGAGTAAGGCGATTGTCGATAACGGCGCAAAATGACCGCGAACGATGGTTTTGCGGATACTGGAAGCCGTGCCGCGCCGCACCGCGCGCAAATCGGTAATGGTAAATGTTGCTGCGTGCAGCCATCGGAGGCTTTGGCTATTGTATTTATAGGACCATACATTATGGAAGTTCCTTGATTTACGGCGTGATATGGGCGGCGATAAGCGTCACAAGTTGTATGGACCGAAAATATCCGTACGGAAACGATCTATCTTCGTCGTTCTTTTAAAGTAATTTGCGCTCGTCCATTTGCGGATCGCGGTAATTATTCGCAAGAACGGCGTATTCCGACGTGACGTCGAACACAGAGAGCGGGATGCTGAGCGAAAACTTGTCGGTCTTGAATAGCATCAATCGGAGTAACGGACGGGTATCCGTCTCATAAATGACATTTATTAATTAAAAAGGATGCTGTTGCATTTTTGCCCCGCTCTCTCAAACCACCCCATCCTACACCTCTCTATCCCGGTAGGTTCCGGCCATCCGGCGATGAGCGCATAATGAAATTAATTAAAGCTGATTTCTATCTTGCTGCCCGCAGTGAAATCCTCGCCGATATTATTCCACCCTACAGCTTTACTTCCATTCAATAATTCAAGATCGATTACAGAATTATGCCGCGTGCATACGCTCCATATACCTCAATTGCACGTAATTTCAGCTTTATGAATTTATTGACGGATAAAGGGCGCGCATTTCGGAATAAAACGATGATTTTATTGCTATTTTGGGGAAGAGCGATATCTTATCGCGGCTTTCGAGGATTACTAGACTTCCTCGCAGTGCACGCTCAATATTTATATTTACGCAAATGCGAAATAAAAAGTTACAGATGCGGAAATAAAAAAATGTTTGACAAACGAAATAACGTTTTCGAAGTACGCTTCGTAAAACCGCTTCGAGTCAAATTAAATCTGGAAAATATTATAGGCGGTATATATCCCATTTCTCGCGAAACTGAATTACATGGGTTATCGTATTCTTACCATGTAGACTCAGCGTTGCAGACAGAAACACCTCAAGCTTCGATAACTCCCGTGGAGCTAGCAAGCGCACAAATATTCCAGTTCAAACAGGAATTTCACACAACAATATCTTTTTCCGTTCTGAAGAGTCTGGCTTATCGGATAAATGGGGTTTCCGAACTTCTCGATTCAATTGAATGGTGATTTTTATCATAAGTGAAGTAAAGATACAACAAGCTTGTATTCAGCACATATAAAATATCGTATTTGATTTTATTTCTCCTTTTTTTTTTTCAAACAGAATTACTCCATACTCAGATGACTAGAGAGAATATGCCGTCCAGAATTTAATTAAATGAAAATTTTAACCACATATTTTTTATTTATATAAAATTAGTTGCGGTTCGCAAGGCTTCGCTCGCACGAATACTCCAGTTGGGAATATGTGAGGATCGATCCCCGTAATTTGGTCAGCCCGTCACCCTTGGGGACGCCTTCATTTTGCGAGAAAGAAACTCGCTTAATCGCACCGCGACCGTCGCCGCCATCGCGCCTAGACAGCCCGATTGCCGGAGTAATATTTCAGGCATTCTAACGCCGTCGCCACCGGCAATAAGGCCGCCTTGCCCCCCTCGACATTGCCACTACCGTCGCCACCGCCGCCACCACTTTCCCCAATTTCCACCCCCTGAGTTACGGCTCCGGACTAATTTACATGACTTGCACCGAACTAATTCGAGCGGCGGTCGATAGCGCGCCGACTAAAGGGGTTAAAACGACGTTTACTTTATTACGTAATCACGGGGAAACCTAATATTGACAAAGGCGCGACGTGGTGGCGAGGGGGGAACGACGGCGATGGCGCGGTACGAGAGATGCCTTACTGATCTCCCGTTCGCCTCGCTTCAAAGAGCGGGGCGGCTATCCGTTCGCCCGTCCTCGTTGTGATGCCGCGAGTCTTTGCGCCGCAGTTTGTTACTTACGATTTGCAATTCCGCCGGTGTTTGAGTTTACGGATTGAGATTTATGGACTCACAATCGGAGTCCCCCCGAGCCGGGGGGGGTGGAAACGAGACTTTGCAAGGCCCGAGCCGACGCGTGTGGCTACGTGCACGTACACGAGAAGCGTCTCGTTTGCATCTTAATCAAGCGACCGTTTCATTAGCGATAGGTCCCCGGCAGGCCCGATTAATTAATGCAACTATAATGTCGTCGCGACGTTTAACCCTTTGAAGCGTTACGCCATCCGCTTTTCCGCTGGTTCCTCGAGTTATCAGTCTAGCGAGTAAATCGCGTACGCTTATCGATCATCGCGTGTTTACCGGAGACCGACGGATAAGTCTGCGATCAGATTAATCATTGTCAATAATTTATTTGTGAGTGATAGTAAGAAAAACTTACGAACATGACAGATCTATTTTCTGGAAAGAAAATGATTGATTTAGCAACGTAGTAGATTCTTAAAAATGACTAGAAGCAGTATTTTATTTAACGTATAAATTAATTTCCATAATTTCTATGCAATTAATTATGTTGTCAAGCAGAACATGAGAGCGAATGCGTGCATTTATTTATATTTTATTTTAGTAATCTTTCAATTAAATTTTCAGTGTAAATTTGATAAAAAAAACAACAAGAGTAGTAGGCAACTGTAGATTTTGCCTAATTAATAATTAGCAATTATTTGTTAACAGTAATCTTTAATAATAAATTATTATTAGGACAAATAACATAATAATAATTTATAATTAATTAAATAACTGCGTATACATTAATGTAATTATATTAAACCTTTGTTGGAAACTAAACATATATGTATGTTATTTATGCATATATGCTACTATAACATATGCTTAGTTATATGTATATATGTATATAGATATGTGCGCACGCGCGCGCGCACGTGTGTGTACATATGAATTTACTTTCAAAGGGAAATACATGTATCTTAAGTAGATTAATCTGCATTGCGGAATTGCGTGCACCTCTCCCTCCTCCGTGCACCGCAAACGTGTTTTCGCTTATTCAATAATAATACTAATAATAATATTAACAGACGTATCGGCGGATGGGTGTGGATTCAGCAAGGCTTTATCCACACGGCGCATACACGTGCACAAGAGAGTTACAAATCATATTAGCATGTTGGCGGATATTAGTGGATTTAGCTGTCACTTCGGAGCAAAATTCCACATATTGCACGTCTATGTAAATCTGCTTATAACGGTACGTAATCGTCATGTAGGACACGCCAATCATCGTTGAATGGCACATGCTATTCGACACCATTAAAGATGCACCATCAAAGCATTCAATTATAGATGTCTTTATATATCTAAATATCTCGATAACATCTGAATAATTAATATTCGCGCCGTCCAAATACTATTCTTACGAATTGCGTTAATAAATAATGCCGTCGTTAAAAGCGTAACGATGTAAAAAAAATTCAAAATATCTTGTGTAAAAATAAAGATTAACGGAAAGTTGTTTTTGGATCAAAAGTAGATCATAGTTAGAAATAAATATAATATCAAATATTTGATTCCCTTTATTTCGGTCGCTGTCTGAATTAAAAATTTCTGCAAGGCTTGGTTTCTTTTTTTATAGAGCTAAATCGAATAGCAGGACAGGATCTTTCAATTCCCCGCGCATTGATTTCTTTCCCCGCATGACTCTTTCATTGATCGGACGTACCTGTCAAATATAGGAACGTGGATCGTGCGAATCCCGTGGGTACACAGAGAATTAAGCGTAATCTCGACGCATATATGTACAGCATACGTACGCTATCTATCGCGGTTCCTCCACGGCAGATGCTTTATCTTTACTCGCTAAGTTCATCCAGCAACCCGCGAAATCGGGATATGGCTATTGTTCCCCAGCCACGTCATCGCGAATGCCATAAATGCCGTATCGCGCGTGCACCTGCGGGAAAATTTGCTCCACGCAACCGGCTGTATCGCACCGACGTTCCGTGCCATTTCGCATTCAACCGTTCTCCCCGCGGATCACGTCCCATGGGTGCACAATCGGGTCGGAAGTCGCATCCTCTCTTACCTAAACCCGGTTCACGCGCGCGTTACGAACGTATATTTCTGCGCGGCCCTCGCGCTGCAGGTATGGAAACGGCCTCTGGGGATCGGCTATCAAACGCAATTAATATCGTGAAAACCATCAAAACTATCATACATATACAAAAAAACATATATCCAAGCAAACGTTCCGTGATATTAGAACGATCCGTAACCGTATACCGCGAGAGAAAGGCCATTACGTTTGTGAAAAATAATAAATATAACAAATAAAAAGAAAAGTTGAATTTACACATGGAAGTATAAAATGGAATTTTGGTTGTAATTTGAGGAGCCGACAAAACTCTCTACATTTTACAAAAATTAACAGTATTCTCTTCCAAAAGCGCGATATATACTTCTGAAAATGCAAGAAAATCTGTTCCAAGTTCTGAATATTTCGTGACAACAATTTTGCGGCGTAATTTCTCGTAACGTTGTCGTCTATTTCTCCGCGCTACCTCAGTTTCCGTATCTCTTCATGCACGCACGGTGCGCGAGGAAAGCATTTTCCTCGGTCGCAAAGCCAACTCCTCGCAAACTCGTTGCCAACTTTTTGCACGGTGTACACGTCTCGTTCGCGGGCGGGCGACCGAGTTCTCGGCGACTTCTCGGCGAGCGCCCGGGTTGCGCGTGGAAACGGCAAATAAGCCCTATTGTCTGCGGTTTTAACTCAATGAGCGACGTAATTTCCGCCGGCCGGCGCGTCATAAATATTCATTAAGAGTTAATTGTAACTCGGGCGCGTCCTTTCTCGCGGCTAAGCAACGCGCTCGATCACGCGCGAGCTTCGCGTAATCCGCGGGAATGAGAACCTAGTGGCCGATTATTTCAGCCTGCAGGTGATAAGGCCAGGAGACGTGTAGACGAGCCTCAGCGTATCGATCGTCGGAAAATTGCCTCGACGACACCGGCGGTTTCTATGGTTAAGATGTGTATAATTTATTAGCGGAGAGCCATTCGGGCACGATGTTGCACCGCAGCTGGGCATAGACCGCGTGTACCTACCTCGAAAATTTGACGTATTGTACGGCAAACGGTAACTAGAGCTAACCGCGTAATTCGGATTGACACTCATTCGAGTGACCCTTCTAATTCCACTCCTAGAAAGAGGGCAGCAGGTGAAATGGGTTAAACCTTAATTAACTCTAACTAATGTTTGCGGCCACACCGAGTCTTTATTGGCGCGTCAGGGGCTCTCCCTCAAACACTGCTCGGATCGGATAATACCCTGCCTCAACTTCTAGTCTGTTAACGCGCAAAGTGAATCCTTACGCGGCCAAGTAATTTGGAATTCGATACAGTTTACTCCGGGTTGCGGTCGAACTTTTCCGGGCCCCACTGCCGGGTACCACAGCCGCCGGGGTCATCTTTCAAACGCGGTTGCCAGACGTCCAATCTCGCGGTAATAGATTTCTGACGTCGCGAAATGTTCGGAAATGATACGAGCTCGGTTGCATTAACTCGAAACTCCCGATCGGGCATGGCAAGGTCTTCGGTGAAGATCACATTTGGCGGAGTTGAACTTCTCCGTGCTTTCCTATCCTCGCGATAGAACTTCTATCCATTAAACTAACTATTAAACGATTAATAGAATGAAAAGTTGTTGAGGGCAAACTCGCGAAATGTCAGTATAGGTCAAAGATGAGTACGGTGACGGGAAAAAAAAATATAACTTCGACTCTCGTGAAGACTTTTAGAAAAAATCACTGCGCCCTGGACACGTCGGAGATCCTGTCAATCTTGTGGCTGACAATGAGTCTCGCGGGTGTCGAATATCGCACGAAAGAACACTTCCATTTAAGCATCGGCCATGCGGGGCCGTGAAGCTTCTCAAGACAAGGGGAAATTGGATGAAAGTCGTCGTCGTAACCGGCGAGAGGGGCAAGACGGGAGGAAAAAGCGTGGAATGAAAATGGTGTCCGCCGCAAAAAGGATATCCGACCCTCTTCCGTTCTACCCGCGCCTTCCACCGCGGTTTCTACGAAGTCCTTCAGAATCGACCCTCAACCCTTAATTCCCAAGAACACGAGCGCCGAGCAATTAAGATAATTCGATTATACGAACAGAGAGACTCGAACAGTATATATACAAATGTTTTTTAATGATAATTTAATAGCGAAAGTTCCCACGATAGCGTTTTACGTAAATATATATTTTTATGTTCGCTTTAAGTATAACGTAAATTATCTTAGACGATTTAAGTGTAATTAAAATGTGTTTTAGACATGTATTGTGTTGTATAATTGAACGAACTCTAACTTTGTTGTTGAATTTTACAGTTCTAATAAATTTTTCTAGCACAAACTAATGTAATTTTCTTCTTTAGACACGTTTTATTTAATTATTAGATTTCTTAATTAGAAAATGGCGGCTTTTAATAACCGAGAATACGCAGTTGTGTTAAAAAGTATTAATAGGACCTATCTCGATTCTTTCTCCGCCGCGGTAATGCTACTTAAATTTCCCTCAAAGTGCAAAAGCTTGTTCTTATTCGTAGCCTTTTTTGGCTCTCCCGGCATTATCACATTGTTTATGGAATATATATTCATTTATATTTTTATTGTAAGAGGAGCCATGATAGAATTAGATTCACCTCATTAATGACTACGAACGATTGCGCGACGGGAAATGGAGGCGTGGAAATGGAGATCTTCAGACAGAAATATTGAAGCATTGATGGTTTTTAAAGGGAGAGCTATTACAGCTAAACCAATCGGCTACGGCGAACAGAGGTATGCTCCGGATAAGACGAGGTGAATAGTGATAAAGCCCCGTTTGCTGATTGGATCTTTCCCGATATTGACCGCGCTTTTATTACTTCCGCTTCTCCGTACTTCAACGTGCAAGGAATATGATATTCTCGAGAGAGAGACTGGCAAATATTTTAGGACTTTCGAGCGAGATATCAAGTGTCCGATGAAATTGTCCGAAACAGTCAGATATGATAGACTACTCCTTTGACGGGGATATTATTCGAAAAAAAAAATCCGACGTTAAGAAATTTGGAAAGCGCGCGACGCTCATCAGACGGTGGAAAGACAAAGGGGAAACTTACGAATTTCTTTTTCAGCCGCGCAGTTGGCGCATCCTGACAGACGTCGCGATGAATTAACTTAAATTGGTCCGCATTTGCGAACTATGACAACCTAGCTCGGCAACGTGCATTAAAGTTTTCTCGCGGTGCTCGTCGCGAGAAGCCTGTAGGTGACACTCCGTCCCCCGGGACTCCCCGTGATTCTACACGGTCTAACTACGTCATTCTGCTGATCCTTCTCTTCTCGTCGTTAGTGCGTCCTTTTAGAAACGGCCGCGAAGTCTGCGCACGTATACATGCACACAGTTTGCTCAATTTAATGATTATATGAGTCTCTATTTATGCGCGACTGCGTTTGCACTGTATGTACATATATAATGAATGCGCGTAAAAAAGTACATTAAAAAGCGGACGTATACGCGCGTCTATACCGCCCTGCTGTACGTTGCGCACGTTAATGGCTATCGATTTCCAAGGGCACCATATCGTTCCTCGGTTGACGATAAACAAGGCAAACTCGCGTCGCATAACGAGACCGTTCATTAATCCGCAATTCCGGCGGCTCGGGATTTGCCGCGTGCATTATAACAAGCGGGCGCGCCGTGTCACATGCAGGTGTATTGCGGGCATGGACGGAGAATGATATTGCGAGCGCATACCGAGAGGGAGAGAGAGAGAGAGAGAGATACCTCGAGGCTTCATCGCGAGAACCTCGTTTCGGAGAAAGGCGGAGATATATGCCGCTTCGCCTCCTGAGCACCGCTCTCGCGCGATGTAAGTCCAAAGTAAAGGAAGATTAAATTATGTAAGCAATCTTTTTTCCCCGAAAAAAACCCCGTTTGCTGTGAGTGACGAACGAAGTGGAGAAGTTGTCTACTTCGCCCTCGCTTCGGAGAGGCCCGCGTAGGATGAATCATTCAAGGGAAACGTGTAAACAATATTTCATTCTGACTCGCGAGAATTGAGAGGACATTGGATAGCTCTGGACAGGGTACGGAAACTGTAACGAAATTGTTGCGCGAGTAGCAAGTGCTGTGTGTGTCTCTTGACTTGATCGAGAGAGAGAGAGAGAAAGAGAGAAAGAGGTATCTGTAACTGTGCTGTCCCTAAATGTAAACAAGAAACTACGAAAACGCTCAGCAAACTGTAAGGAGAAACAATATCATAAGTTCAATTGGAATTAGTCTAGACTCACAAATACTTGCAATTCATCTTGTAGGATAGCTTGTTATCCGTGAAACATATGGTAGTCATGAGGACTATGTTTTACACGTCACTTTAATCAGGATTAATAACATCCGTAGTTCTTTAAACTGGACAATTACAGCTATTCCATTCTTCTGAAATATGGTTACGATTGGTCTGCTTGACAACTGCGAATATTATTAAATCCGTAATTAAATTAACGGTGCAAACAAAGTCATGGACAGTGCAAGCTACATTTATACGAAGTACAAGTGTTTTGTAAATAGTTTTGTACATAGAATGACTTTTAAAAATATAGATGATAAATTTATAATGCAAACTGAAAACGGGATGCATAAATGATTTAAGTGGGTCAACATAAAATTGATTTAATATAATATAATTCAATAAAAATAATAATAAAATTAATTTAATATAATTAAGTAAAATAATTTTATAGGTCAATATAAAATTGATATAATTAAATTGTACGTTATAAATGGATTGACAATATAAAATTTTCAATATAATTCAATCAGAACTGTTATCTACACTGAGCTAAATAAATGTTACATACTGTCATTTAATCTGATCCTCAAACATCTCTAATTTCGTATCTTTATAAATGCATTAGACAGATCTCCTTTCGATGTCTCAAGTCGGTCATCTATTCTATATTATCATCTATACATCTATTCTGCATGTAGCTCATCTGGCATAAGCCAGCGCTAAACAATGCTAATTTATCGCAATGATAACATATTTAAATCATAATCATTTTCATAGGTCAACTAGCAAGAGAATGATTAGATGCGCTATTAGATTATTATTTTAACGCAACGCTAGAGCGCAAATTGAGTTTAAAAATGGCGTATGGTCGTGATGGCTTCAATTTCATCGTGAGACCCCCTGTTCTTGATGCTTTTCAAGAAATTGCGGCGAGATGTGCCGCGCCACGCCGCATTGCGCACTCTATAGCGCCGTAATGAGAGCACCCGAATGCTTTTCTTTTAACATTAATGCAACGCACATATGTTCTTTCGTAGACGAACTTACTTTCGCACTGCGAGTGAAACCGTCGCCTTTACCAAAATGAAACTTTTTCGATATACATTCTTCCTAGAAGTACTGTGCGCTACGTGTTCCATGAATATCTAAAATTTCAGTTCTCTACCGATGTAACATGCCGCGATGAAGCAATGAACAATAATTGGAACTGGAATCCCAACTATTTGAAATTATTACCAAAATGAGGTAAATTATTTTCTACATGTCTGTATAAATAATGGTAATTGATATTAATTCCGCATTTCATTTTTATTAATTAGTTGTTGATCGATCACATCATAGCATTTATTTGATAATCGGATAATTAAATGAAATTTAATGAAATTCTTGCAAATTCGTTGAATAATTTCGAAAGTGACCGTTATTAATGTGACTACTTTTGGTAAGCTTTCGGATTTTCATGATGATAGACTTCCTTTGTTCGCTAAAGTATTTTCGTTCTTATTCCGGTGTCGCCCGGTTTCTGTACACATATACATATTGTGCGCAAAAGTTCTATTTGGTGCATTCTACAAGATGATTTAACCGAAACGTTTATAAAAGTTACGACTTAAAAAAATAAGGTTTTCAGGTCAACTATTCTTGTTTGCATATATTTATCAAATATCTACTATTAGAATTTGCGCAAAAAATCTCAGTTTATCAATACTATTATAAAAGTTAATTAATTGGTTTTTTCGCACAAGATTATTATTATTAGAGATAATGGAGGAGAAATTTAACATAATTAATTTTAATATCAGAATATTATATTAATTTTAATTAATTTTACGTAATACAGAGACGACAAAGGTACCACGATAAAGGTAATTAGGACAGTATAATGAGTCGCATAAATATGTGCAAAGCAAGTAAGTGTAAATTCTTTTAATTGCCAAGGAGGCAATAAAAAAATTAATACTGTTTACTACTCTGTAAACTGTTTAATACTCATTATCTGTCAATGATTACTGTGAGATTATCTTCTTTTGAAGTACACTAGCAATGTTTCCTCCTGAATCGCCCTATAAGGGTTACTCGTAAGGGAGAATCCTAGACTTTTCACGCTCTTTTACTTTTACATTTCCATCTTCCTCCCTCCCTCTCTCTCTTTCTCTCTGTTTAAACTACTCGGTAGTATTTTCGTAGCTGAAAATTCAGGCCAGCCGCGAGCGAACGCGGAGCATCTCCTATTCAGCGGTTGCACGCCTATTCAGACCGAGTGGAAGAAGGAAGGCTGCCGCATTTCAGCAGGCACCACCGTGGATCATCGTGGCTCGTTCCACGGGAAATGCAAACACAGCCACACAGGAGTTGGATGCTGTTTTCTCACGGGGTTGCGCATGAAGGCATCGTTGATATCGCGCGCCATTCTACGCGGATTAAGCGACGATGGAGAAATAAAACCACGATAGCGAAGCTACCCATAGTTAATATGTAAATATTCAAAGGAATTATTTTTTACCAGAGAAATATATTTGTATATCCCCTCTATAATAGTTTTAATAAAGTAATTGAGATAATATCAATTTTTCAGGTCCTATTTTCTTTGTCTATTCTTTTCATATTTTTGTTTAGTAACTCATAAAATTGATCGAGTGTTTCAAAAATTATAAAAACTTGTTTAAAAGTTTATATTATAATATAATATTTCTAAGATATATTTTATCAATATCTGATATGTACAAATTATAAGCATTGGTTTTGTATATTTAAGCTTTCTCTATCTTTTCTCTTTGGTATATAATATTATAGATATTTTTATGAAACTTTTGAAACAATCGATCGATTTAATGAGCAGTTGCATAATTAATGCATTTCAATATTCAGATTTGTGAATATTTTTAAATATCATCACTATTTGCTGTTGTAGGAAAATTCATTTTAGTATGAAAACAGATTGTTGGGAATACATTATATAACATGGAAACAACATTATTCTTCGTTCATGGAAAAGCATCTCTCTTGGAGAAATAACAAAAACATCATATAATAACATGTAATATAATATAACGTCGATGTTTAAAAAAATATGTCGTGATTAATCAATTAAATACATACGGATATTTCAACATTTAAATATTATGAGATATCTGAATATTCAATAGGTACTCTTTAAATATCTATATAGATTATATTATATAGATATTACTTTTATCATCACGGGATATCAGAATGTAACATTTGAAGAAAATATTGTTGAGCACACTCCAACATTGTTTATACAGAATACCGCAAATTTTCCCGTTTTAATCACGGATCTATTTTTCTTTCATATTTTACACATGTGCTCACTTATTTTCGATAAAAATGTCAGTTTATCACATTTTACATCGAAGCCATCCGTCTCCTCCATTCGCGCCAGATTTATTACACGCACAGTGCATTCTCTATAACGCGCTTATTTAGAAAATTAATGAAGCGCTGAGTTTTTCGCAGAAGGTATTATTTTCCGTTATAATGTTCTGTTGAAAATGTTTTCGCAATAACAAACTTCGGAGAATAGCAAGCCTCGGATAATTGGCTAATTAGTTGATTAACGAAAGAGTAAATAACGCCATGCTTGCATGCATGGTGCAATAGCATATGACGCGCATTGTTTTTCGATGTAATTAGATTTGCATTATAACAGTTAGTATAGCAAATAACACAGTATATACAGTTTCTAAAATTCATTCGTTATATTGTAGATGAAATATTTTGAATTGCTTCGGAGGAATTTTTGAAAAAATTGCTCATAATTCTTAACATCGATGATACCACTACGTGTATCTCAGATTGGATTAGTGTTTCATCAAATAACAGATAGGGATGTTTCGATGGATACAATTCCATCGATCATGTAATCATTGCGATATTGTGGAATGGGGAAGATTGTCAACGAGACTGTTGAAACTCTACAATATCTGCTGCACTAACTTCGGTGTACAGCTAATAACTCTGGTCGCCCAAGTGCATGCATTTATCAAATCTGACACGCGCTCTTCCCCGCTATACAGGTTGCTCCATAAGTTCACACATTTTTTACGAGTCACGAGAAGAAAAATAACGGCAAAAATGACGGGTTTAACGTTGAAACCAAGAGTTATATATCAACGATAATTAAATAGCTTTAATAAATTAAGTTTCAGACGTTCCACATTAAGGAATTTATATTGAAGAAATATAACAAAATTTTATTTTTAATTATTCCCCAGCAAATTTTAATTTGGGCAATCTTGATGTATTTATCTTTGAAATGTGTAATACTAAAATAATTTTCTTTGTTGCCTCATAATCTTTATATACATAATAGAAAAAGATTAATTTCTGAAAAAAATGATCGAGAAACCAAGCATGTAAGCTTTGAGGCATCCTGTATAGTTGATTGTTCTCATCGAAGCGCGAAGTAATTGTCCCGTCGTTGTTCCGGAACCTGGTCCGCAGCAGCGCGGAAGAGGCTTTAAATCTTGCGGGATTACCATATTCCTCGATGCTGTACACGCGGCTGCACGGTGTAATCATTAATTCGATGCTGCTGGACGCGCGTTTAACCTGCGTCACGGCACGACCTCACGCAGCAAATTGCGTGAGAAGCCCCCATTTCGACATCAGAAGGCAAAGAGCTTTTACAGATTTATGAAGAAGTTACGATATTTTTTCATCATCATTTTTACCCTTAGAAAAAGCGTATCTCTTTCGCAAAATTTCCATCTCCAGTAAGTTGTGAGAGTAAACACAGTAACGTCGGATGAATGGGACGTAGGAGAATGAACGAGATTTTTAATTAAAAACTTGCTCGTTCACTCAGATATTTAACTTGACCTGTTGATTGTTCCGGTCGCCAGAAAGCGGTTGCTCTTCCTCGACTTTGAGTTCTCAACTTTAAACCGATTCACTTTCCCATTTTATTGACGCTTCGAGGCTCTAAAAGGCCCTTAAAAACATTGCGTGTTTGTAGCATCAAGCACAATGACGGAAGCTCTCACAATTTATTTGTACCCAAAATCCGATAGAAGATACAAATACCCAGGAATACATACACCTGTAAGATTTTTAATTAAAATCTCATTCGTTCATTCGCTCTCAAATTTAGTCTCTTAATTATTCGGGTCGTCGGAAAGCGGTTACCCCTGCCTTTAAGTTTTCAGCTTTAATCTGCTTTACCCTCCGGCTCTATTGACTCGAAGAGATTGCACGTCTCTGTGAACTCATCCGGGAATAACGAAATAGAAACGAAAATCTCCCTTAAAATCTCAATACCGCGATAATTTGATATTCAATATTCCAGGGTATTTTAAAATTTTTGTTCCCAAGTTCTACATAAAATTTTTTTCCCTTCAGACGATAATCAATAAGAGAGATATTATAGAATATTTCGAGATTTAGTTGTTACGTCGCGTTTCAATGTCCAAAAATGTCCAGTAGGTTTGGTTTCATTAATGTATTCAACGTACCTATGATATTTGTACCGTAAATGATAATCTGCGATATATTAAATAATCTAGATACCTTTCCCCTTCCCTCCCTTTCTGCAACAAACTGATATACTTTGGCCGGATAATCCCGGACTATCTCAGCGAGTTCCGCAACGACAGAAACGCCGGTTCGAGTGTAGAATGCGGTATGTAGGAGAGGGATGTGAATATCCTGTGGGATCCCAGTGGATTGAATTGCAAAAGCGAACGAAAACCAAACCCCGCGGATAAGGAGCCGTCGGCAGGAGCCCGGAATCGGCGACGCGCGTCCCCGCCACGTATGCGTGCTTACGCGTACACGTGCGCGGAATCGCGAGACGGTGAAATGCAATCGCATCCTCCGTTCTGGAGCGATGCGGAGATCCGATGCGGATTTTCCGGAGGGGGTAAAGGAGGGGGAGAAGAGGTGCAGCAATCGCCCACGCGGCCGGAACCGAGAGCCTTCCTCTCATTCTCTCGAGAGTGCGAAGAAGGCGCACTTCTCACGGAGACGGGTAATTGATCGGCAGATTCAATTTCGCGCGGATAATGAAATGCTGCCGAGAGGAAGGGCACGCTAAGTGAACGATCGCTTTGATTCCTTTTAAACGTGGTTGCGATCGCGCAAATCGTTAAAGCGCAAAGCCCTGAGACATGAAAGTGCGAAAGACCTTTGCTACAAAAGCTTATTGAACACAGTAGAGAGATAAACTGTTGACTTATCGGTTTGTAATAGTTGAATTCAATTTACCGGATCTGGCAAGATAGAACAATTGCATTTGTCCTTTATTTATCTAAATGGAATTCGATATTGACTTCTTCAATTGTATGATAATACGAAACATTCGATGTAAATTGCATTCTAAAAATATATTTTGTTCATAATAATCTTTTGTAATATTAAAAAAAAGGTTAATAAACTAAATTTCAAAAAATAAAATTTCGTTTTGCAATAAAATTATTATATTAAATTTATTATGAAAAGTTTAATTAAAGATTTAAATATAAAAAAATCTGAATTAAAGATTTAAACCAATAGATTCAATATTAAATATTAAAAATTTTTTTCTAATGAAAAATTTATCTCAAATAAATTAAAGAATTTTTTTCCATTATTGGAATTAAGATTGATGTTAAGTCATTCTGTACAGTAAAAATTTGCTCTCTTCACTAATTTAAAATCTCTTTTATTTTTGCAGCTTATGCCACACGAATAATATAGATTTTTCATTCACGTTGAGTAGTTTCTCGCGAATTTATAATCAATCATTCTCCCAGTTGCGATATTCACTTCTATTATCCACCTTCTTGCTAATCGCTCATTAGTCCCGTTATTGTCTTCAGGCGACGACATTCGGATCCTTTTGATGTCTGAGTGGCTCAGGTAATAGTCTGTGTAGGAGAGAGCAAGACAGACAGCCCCGGTATTCACGGGATGCGTCTGTAATAGGTATTGTCAAGTCCGCCTAGCGGAGTCGACAAATGACTTCTGTATTCTGTCAGCGAAATGAATAACGTCGCGCGCGTTACATATGGGACGCGCGAACACTTGCCAAGATCAGCCGAAAAAGATGGCCCGAGACGCTAACGCTCTTCGCACCGCTCTCGGCATATTGAAAGGGATCGCGCTTTCACGTGAAAGGGAGATATATCACCGGGAAATCCGTGTTACCGAGCGACGCGTATCGAGCGCGAAAGTTGCCGTCGTCAAAGGCCCGCTTTGCAAGGGAGTGAACGCCACGTGGCATCCGGTCTGGAGAACGCTCCTTCGCTGTTTTCTCGACTTCGCTTAGCCATCCCCCGAGGAAAGTGTCGTTCGTGATACTCAACCGTTTTGGGATATTGTTACAGGTGACGCGTAAATCAATATATATAAAAAATATTCGACGAAAAATATCTTTTCGTCGGGGAAAAGTTACTTTAATCGATCAAACGTTTTATAAGTAAAAAGAAAATGTAGGAAAATCGGGATGTATATACATTGACTTGCGTAATCTCTTATATGTATTCTGTCTTAAAGTAGCTCAGCCAGATAGTTCTTTTAAAAATATCTGCACCTGATGGAAGAGAATAAATTATCGAAGATAAGAAGGAATTGTCGGATTTGTGTCCTTTTACTTCCCAAGCTCTCAGTTTTGAACTTAGTACTTACTTTCTGTTCTTAAGCGAGTAATACACTTCTTTTTTTTATATTTCTCGCGATAAAGGCCACATTCTCTGTTAAATAGGTCGTTAAGCGAAAAAAAGAGGGAATTCAAATCAGTTTGAGATCGTAGCAAACGTTCCCCGTTTCGTGTTACCTCGCTCTCGAATCGTTCTCGAAGGCGGGCGTCGCGTAACAATACCTGATAAAAATCGATTTAACTGAGAACGACGGCCCTGCTCCGATCCAATTCGCGTATGCTAATGGGATCTAATCTCCGTGTCTTTTTTGCCGAACGTACAATCGCCGAATCGATAATTTTGCGTTATCTCGAATAATTTGCTATTACGTAACATTGCGCGCGTGTTTAACCGATTTCATTCCGAATGATTTTTACAGCGCGTTTGCGCCTACAGGCTATGCCGAAAATAATCACTGACGTAGAAAAAGTATTATGTTTTCGTTGTTTTATCGTGTAAAATACATTTCTTTCGTATTTATTTTCATAGCTTTTGTTCAAATTTTCTTTCTTTCACTTGCGCATTGAAAAAACATTAACATTTGTATTCGGTATTTTCTTACTTTTACAATACTTTTTCAAATCTAATTTATAATGTATATCAAGAGTTTCTCTAAATAAAAATTGTGCACACACAGTTATTTATGCAACCAACATATATAATATTCTGAAAATGTTATGCAAAAGTTTACCATTATAGCATTTTATCGTTACTTTTTATCTTTCAAAATAAAAGTACATGTAAAAATATATATTTAAACATACATTTCTTTTAGAAGAAAGATATTATATTTTATAATCCTATTACAAAGTTTGCAGCGCAAATATACAAAATCTTCATTTTTTGGAAATTGGTAAACAGACCAATTAGTCGGCAAAAATATCGTGTAGGTGTATATTAAATTACGAACGAGCGAATGCAAAAGTTTTCTCTTATTACATTCGGATTAGAACCGGTTCGAGTCGGACTAAGAAGAATTTCCATTATGCTTCGTCCTATTGCTTTTAAATCGCGGCTGAACTTTTCTCAGTGTATTCTTTAATGAAGGTTCTCTCAAGTTCTTCTAACGCTTACTTTACGTAGCCTATAAGAAATTCACGAAGGTTTGGCGCGTCTGCTTTTTCGCCGACTTACAATTAAAGTGTATTTAATGCGAGCTTTATTTTCCCGTAAACGATGCATTTACCTCCGACACGTTTTACAGCTATAATACTTTTGGTTGCGGCACTCTGTATTTTTCCTCAAAACCCATTTTCCTTATTATACATTGGTTTATCTTAAAGTGCTTCTATATGTATAGTTATATATTTAAGTTATTATACATGAAAATGAATAAAAATTATTACATTAAATTAAATAATTCTGTATAAATTTTTTTTAAATTATTGTATAAAAATGTGATAAAAAATTAATTCATAATAGCTTTACGTTTCAACATTATTATCGATGAAATTGTAAATTTATTAGTCAGCAATAGGTATATAATTTAAAAATAATATAAACTGCAATCACGTAATAATATTTAAATAGCACTCTATTTCTTTGTTAGCAACATTTTGTAGCCTGAAAACAAAAGATAAATATTTAATATTAAAACAAATTTTCTATTTCCGATCGTATAGTCAATTCAAATGTTTACAAAATGTTGCGTATTTTTGAAAATTGAAAAGTTATTGTTCTATTTACGATCCCGCTACACTCCATGTTCCGAAAACGATTATATCAGTATCCCTCGTCATTCCCATAAACGCGATCGAGTCGGGAGATCTCACGATAATCTACTTTCTCCGTGGCGATGGATTCTCAAAGAACCGAAGCGAAAGTAGAGCCGCAGTACGTGACGTTCGCCTTTATCCCCGATTATAAGAAAAGGAAAATAACGCAGTCGGAATTTGTGAGGATCGATGGTGGCGCGGCAGCAGCGACGTCGGCCATCCCCGTCGCTGCTATCCGTGCTATCGAGAAAATTTTAAATCACGTCCGAGATAATCGAATTCCACGCCGCGGGAAGACGCACCACGCTCGCCCGGACGTTATTCACCCTTTAATGGCGAATTCGCACCCTCGTCCCCAACGTCCTCTCGCTCTTCCCTTTCTCTTTTTCCCTTCGGCGCGCCATTTACGCATCGCTGCTACGGGCGACGGGTCCCGATCTCGTAAAGAATGCAAAGGCACCCCCAGGGGAACATCCCGGAGTACGTCCTCCGGACCGTATCGCCCGTAAATTGTGCCGTCCATTCTGATTCCGTGCTGCGGCGAGAACCGCGCGATCATCTCATCTCCATCGTCGGATGCGTCGCCTCCTGTCTCTACTACGTGCCGACGTTCTAACCGTAGGAGTTACGGGGCGTCCGGCGGCGCGAAGGGATGCCGATATTTATTGGCTTGCCGAACGTGCCCTCGATAGATAACGTGCCAGATAAGGTTTTGGAGGATAAATTATTAATCAACATATTCTATATCTTTTCCCTTTCCGTTCTGTCTGACAAAAATATGTGCAGAAGAAGCGTACCAATCGCGTATTAATCGCGATCGTGTAAACTTTCTTCCTGCTACTTGCAAACAACAGGACCGCATTGGTTGTTCTAGATCCATGTATTGAGATTGTCTTGTATTAGCGTGGATATTTGACATCGGTATGGATGTCAAACATCTATATCAATACACCGACGGTATTGATCTAGATGTTTGACATAGCTGTGTGTGCCTTAGGTATCTACGTTGCAAACATTATTATGGCGTGTTCCGTAGTCCGAAAAAGCACGGACTCTATTTATTTTCTGCTGCACTCTATTGACTTTCAACCATCAAGTATACAGACTCGGTCCCGAATTAATAGGATCCAATCCTCGTGTTCTCGAATTAATTTGGGGTTGTTTTATATACAGAAAGAACAGTTTGGTTGAAATATCTAAAAACTTAACTTTATAAGTCTTAAAATAATTTTGTTACACCATCCAAATAATTATCTATGTATATCTATGACGCTCAAGCTGGTTGCTAGAATATCAAAACTATTTGCAGCATTACCATTATTATATTCTCAGATGATTATTTTAATGATTCAAAATTATTTTAAGATTTATCTAGCTAAATTTTTACATACTTCAGCACCGTTCAAAACCGTTTTTCCCGTTCAAAAGGGACGGGAGAAGTAGAATGAAATTAAACCAATTTTATTAATATCCAGCATCGCTTTATAATCATCACTGTCATACCGTTTAAACTAATTATCGTCCATCCGTACTAATTATCGACTTTCAGCGAACTGTGTTACGCGCGTAGATAATGAGAAATTAAATTGCACAATCGCAAACGAGAGAACGGATTTGACTCTTAATACAAGACGCGCGCGTGCGCGCGATTATTGTTGGCGAATATAAATCCTCCTCTCATCAAGCATAATCTTTTAAAGGACGGACAGCCGCGCGGCGGGAGCGAAAGGCTGCTATTTTATGACTAAAGCTCGGATGGACCCACATTCTCTCAATGCAGGCTGACGAACTTCGGCCGAGCGATCGAATATCTCTCTCTATATATATATATCTCTCTCTCTTTCTCTCTCGTTTCCTCCTCTTTCCCCCTTTCTTCCAGCAGCTCACTCATCGTCGGTTCGCAAACCGGGTCTAGAAAAATGGCCATCGGATTTTCTATTATCCCGATAAACATCTCACGGTGGTTCCGGACGGTTTGTCAATAGCGCAATGGTGTATAATACCAGTTCGAGGCGCTCGGCGAATCCTCTTTACTAGTAAGTGAAGGCAAATGCAATATCGCACTGAGCGTCCGGGATTACATGTCCTTCAAACACACGTTCAGCTTCTATCCTATTAAAGGATCGAGAGTTCATCTATCTAAGTTCGCGTATCTATGTCATTGTTGCCGTAAGACGATTAAATCCAATGGAAGGCGTTTGGAAACTGTCGAATCCTCATTACCGGCGCGCCGGGATTCGCGTCACCGCGACAAATTTCGCCCGGATATATTCCCATGAATATTTTAAAGCGCTGTTTTTGCCGCGATCGCGCACGTAACGATACGTCATTATTATCGTCGCTCGTAGGTAATCCGCCGCGCTGTAATTATCATATAGCGCGCAAATTAAAAACGCCCGATAAAACGTGCCCGGCGGCGCGGATCTCGCATATTCATTGACGATCGTGCGGCCGTGCGTGCCGAGAGGGCGAATTTTTATTCGCCTCGCATCGGATACTTACAATTCATGTCCACGCGAACCGACGACGACAGCGGCAGCGACCTATTGTTATTCGTGGCGTTGCAGGTCAGCACCGAATGGACGTCGTCCCGGCTCAAGTTCTGTATAACGATCTCGCTGCGTGTCATGCCGCCGCTCGGCGTCGTCGTCTGATTGGTGATGAATCTGTCGTTGCGATACCAGGACACCATCGGGGCCGGTTTACCTGCGGAAACACGACGATTTTCGTTTCAGCTTGCAGCATGTCAGTCCCGTGTGTGAAAAAGAAAAAAAGAAATTACCAGCGACATTTCGGAATTGGCGGAAATCTCCGCGGAGCAAACGCGCGTAGAGATGTTTAACGGAGAAATTGATGGTTTCGCTCGTTCAACAGAATCGTAACTACCGCGACGCGCAAATTTAATGGTGCAAGTATCGAGTACCACTACCGAGACTTCATTCAAAAGCACGATGATAATGAAGTGCAATAATTACAGTCTATAATTAGCGAAGAGAGTTAACATCGTGCAAATGGAATCGGTCTTTCATTACGAACGAGCACAGATAGTGTCATTAAACAATCAGTTTCAATATTATCATCGGTCGCAAATATGAACACTCGAATTATTTATTGGAACTATCGCATTATGCAGAGTATCTGAATAATTACTTGATATAACATAATTTATATAATATATAATTGATGAAAACTAGATGCAATGAATTAACAAAGATCAGTAATTCATATTACAAAATATTCTAATAGATTGATTATTGTATATACATATGCAATCTTTTTGCATTTTAAAAACATTAATAGTTTGCGCGGTAGGAGACAAGAATAATAATAAAGTATTTTTCAGGAAAATCATTATATTCGACTTGTAATAAATTTATTTATTCTTATGACAATTTAATTGTCTAATATCTCAAGTTTATAAATTATTACATCTCAGAGGTAAAATCCCTTTTACGTAAAGTACATAAAAACTTTATACGAACGCTGCAAAAGGTCAGTTCAATTTTAATCATTATCAACGAATATCAACGTTATACAGCTACGCGTAATGTATAAACATCAATAATATATATATATAAATATTATTCATCTGCAAATATGCAGCGACGTTTTGTAGTATGTGAATATTTATTCACATAATATTATTCATAATGTCATTAATGGCTATCATTTGTAGAATAAATAAATGGATGTTAATACAAGTAATTAATATATATTGCAACGTACATGTTACAAGAGATCTTGTGAGTCAATTAACAAGTATGCGAAACATAACGCTAGAATAATTAAGTCAAAAGTAAATAATTACCTCAACGTTGCTGTGTTATGAAAACGGAAACTTTCGATTTATACATATATAGAAATAAATTCCCACAAAGTACAAAAAACAAATATCTCAACCAGAATGTCATCCTATCTCGCTATCTTTGCCAATGGACCGCAGAGCACAGCTCACAAAAACCGCATTGCGGGGCAGAAAACATTCATAGTTTTTTTTTTTTCGAGACTAGAAAGGACTTCATATCACTGATTTACTCACCTCCACGAACGTCACAGAAGAGTCGTAGGTTGTCACCTTCCACGTACGGCCCGACCAACGTGCTCCGTCCGGTCTCGTTCTCGTCGACGATCGTGATCTTACGCGGCGGCACTGCAAACGAAGAGAAATGCTCGATGTAGTTAACGCCGAGGAATATTCATGATGCGCGCGGGGGTGGCTCCCACGGTAGCGACTCGCCGCGGTACCGGCGGAATTGTCCCGGGCCGCGTGCGCGTCGCGGAGGAGCTCGGCGCGGCATGTCACGAAAAGTCCGATAACACGAAATTGGTATTGGAAGATCGTGCCTGAGATATCGCGACGGCATTAAATTGAAATCTGAAATCGATATCGGGAGCGCGCGAGAGACCGCGCCGCGATGTATTTCTGACGGACATATATACCGGATGATGATGCGTCCGCGCGCGCGGAGGGGCGATACTTCTGCTCTCATCGAGTCCAGAAGCTGGGAATTGTCGCGATATCAGGCGGACGTGAAAGCTTGCTTGGCTGGCGGAACTTGAAATAATAAGGACCGGGTCACAGGAAAGCGGAACTTTTATCGCTTCCCTTCGTGCGCGCGTGCGACATTTTTTAATTCTTTTACGTAAATTAGTTTATTCGGAGGAACTCCTTTCGTGCGCGCGGAGCTGCACGGAAAAATCAGATTGCAACGCTCGGGCCGTTTGTAAAAAGAGAGCCACTCGGCGGACGGAATTCCCGGGCGATGTAATTGGAAAATTACAATCGCAAAAATCACGCCGGAAGACCGCATTCAAGAATGCCACCTCGTTCTAGCTTATTTTTCTTCCCGGCGGCCTTCTCTCGCCGCATAAAGAATTATTTTGGTGCTGCACTTGGAGTGGAAGGACGTTTTATTCTTATTGCAATCTTCTTTCATGGCGCATCAAGCGCGACAGTCGGGAGCTTTTGAAATCAAAAGCAACTTGGTGAAATACAGTCGTTTTCTTTCAGCTTACATCAAATATATTATTACCACTACCGAGAAAAGTGGCTGCGCGGATATCAGATCTCTCTCTTAATAATATCTTCTGTAATTATAACTTTAAATTTATATACATATGACATTTATCTATCATCAATTTCGTTAACGATTCTTTTCCGTTGTAATACTAAAACAAGCGTGCTTTATTTCACAGAAATTCATTTCAATACCTTTCAAGGTATTTTTAACATATTTTTAAATCTCCATTGTTGCAAATACTCCATTTCTCCTTTCTTGCTCCATCTCGCTCCCTCTCTTTCTCGAAGACCTCTCCTTTCTACCGAGAAAGTCCCTTCTCGGTCCGCATCTCCGTAATCCTGACAAATGGTATGCGGGGAAGCATCATTTATCGGTATTAGCCTTTGTAGTATTTGCAGTATCATAGTCCGCCCGTGTAATACGTTACGTATCTCGATTGCCTCTCCGCCATCGTAAGGAGTAGGTACAAACGCGATGTACTCGCGTCAATGGTTCCCGGTGTTCGCGACCTCTTTTTAAAGGCGCAGTCCCTCCGTAAGGACGCCCTGATGCAGTAGTCTAGCGGCGCAATAGCGCGGCGCGCCATTAATCCGCGACAGGTCTGACAGTGGCGCACCTGCACTACTGCCGTTATTTATTTCCGCAGAAACTGCCGCGGCTGCTCTATACTGACGAGAATTATCGTGCTTTAATGAAACCGATCCCTCCGGTAAAACTCAATTTATTATCCGACTCCGGCCGCGCGCTTTCACGTCCGACTTCGCGTCGACTACTTTCTTTCCTCTAATTATCCGGCGCGTTTAGCTAAAAGCCAAAGCTCGCGCGCACGCGGCCGCGGCCGCGCTTAGGTATATATGCGCGCGCGATCATTCCGCCCCGCGCAATCATTTTTCATACATTCTATTTTACCCGCTGGAATACGTATTTCCTCCAAAATAAAGCGCGAGTCCCGTTGCGGTCCGACGGGAATTGACGATGATTAAATTTGTTGTGTCCTCTCGTTAGCGGCGATCGTGATTAACGCAAAAATAGATCTTGCATTCGTAGCCCGGTGGCCCGAAACGATTAACGTGCGCGATGTTGCGCCATTAATATTCCCCTCTCTCCCTTTTTCAATTACTAAGGAGCGAGACATTACTTTCTTAGAATTATGAACGTCGCCAGATATTTACGGTTATGACGATACAGCGCGGGTCCCCGGGAAATATCTATGTAACTCTGGGAAAATGCCGCGCAAAAAGAAATTGATTTCGCATTAAGCTTTATCGTCTTCATAATAAAATACGGTATCCTTACGGCATTCTATATTTAACGAATCTACCTATTTCACAAAATATGCGTTTCCATCTACATTACATGCCCTAAGTCGATCGACTTACTCGAGACTGAAACGTGCTCCGAACACTTTGTGGTCGACTATGTTGCATATAGTTAGCACAGAGCCGATTAACGAGAAATTTTCCGTGAAGTATCAACACATGATGCAGTTATTACAACAAAGTGTATACACTAAGTACGGTTTTGGATTTGAGTTCTGAACCAAGATTCCTGCTTCTTTGACGTTTAGACGTACGATAAAGGCCTTTTATATAACATCAAGATTTAACTTTCACAAACATCCATACTTTAACGTTTCTAACGCAACATTTTGTAGGAAATTCTGCCATACATATATAACTGTTAATTAAATCGTATAACAAAATATAATAAATTACATACACAGATGTAAAATGTGTTTTCCCTTTTTTTTTAAAATTTCAAATTTTCTTCTTTATACCTTTTATGAATCAATTTTATTGCTCGCTGCGTTGATGTACATCCATGTTATCCATTTTTCTTTTATTCGTAACTTTGTTACTATCTTTTATTATCACGGTTTTTTCGGTAATTTTAGAATCGCCCTTTCGCAATTTACAGCTCAGCGTACATTTGCATCCGACAATTTCACACGCTCGCATATACACGTTTGATCAGCAAGCGCATTTCATTCGCGAGCTCGCGTACTTTGCCAGCAACGCGACCTGGTCAGATTTATTGTTTATAAAGGCTCTTGATTTCGGGGACATCATCAGCATCGAGAGCACGGCGTCGAGGCGACCGGGCACGGGAAGTCCGAAACTGTTTTTCGTGATTAATGCCGCGCCGAGTAGGCGGCGTGGGGAAGAAGGGGTATTAACGGACGGCCGAGCCATCGGGTGGTAATTGTCGTGCCCGCAGTTACGCTGGTTAATTTGAGCCGCCAAAAAGTTACTTCCGCCTTTTGCTCCCGCCGAGACCATAAAAAAAATTTTACTGCGGTTCGCGTGCTGCTGCCGCGCAAATGAAGCCGTATCGGTGTGTTAACGGCGACCGAGCGCGCCATAACAGCGTGCGGAATTTGATTTCGGACTCGAACTTTACGTTGCCGTCGCGCGCGAAGTTTCGCTCTGATAAACCAGTGTTTCGGCGAAATAAAATACCACGACCGCGGTATAAAGGGTTTAAATCGAAATCGCACGCTGTAAGCCGCCAAACATTCACTGCAGCTGCGGCATAATAGTTTATTTTCCCCCCAAAAAAACACCGATGTTATGATTTTAATCGCTCTATTATCACAAGCGAAAGATCCGATTCTCTGATTAGGAAGACACACAAAAAAATATGATACGATCGAAAATGATAGTGTAATCCTTTGATCCTCTTATGAATAATCTGCATACACCATGAATATATTTTTGGCTTCATCGCGCAAGCTTTGATTACATATTTCTATCGAGATCAACTTAACGAACCGTTTTTATTCTCAAATTACGATCGCAATTTCGCTTTTGTCATCACATTTACTTTGGTTGTCGCGCCATCGATATGCATGGTATGCAGCAGGACACGATGAAGTTCAGTCACAGTTATTTTTTAATTTTCGATGCGTGACAACAGGCCGATTAGACTGCTATTTATATAAACTGCGTCACGAGGAATGCGTAAAATTGCATCCGTGATTGAAAAATATTTCAGCAGGAAATACACACAGAGGTATTCATGGATAAAAGTACACTTTTTATTCATAAAGCGGCGGTGGCTGCGAAAAAATAAAGCGTCTGCCGAAGTCGCGTGAAAAAAAAAAATTGATTCAGTATACAGACGAGTGCGCGTGCGCGGACGCGCACATAGACGACAGAGGATATGTATAAATTCTAAAAGAGGCGGCCGTTTCGATTTTCGTCAATGCTGCGCCGATGAATAGGGTGATCCGATTCGTTCCGCGAGCGTGTTCCGCTTTGGCGAACGCTTCACTTTTGTCGCCCGTCATCTATATCCTAGGTGCGCCTATTCTTTCCTCTTTTTCCGCACGTGCCAAATCAAAACATGTTCGTTAATTCCGCGAGAGGGAGAGCAGGGGCATCAGGGAGATTCGTCGCGTGGCGCAATGTACTTGCGATGCTGTTCGCAAAAGCGTTACGGGAAACACTGTTGGCTATTACGTGAAAAGTAACATTGGGAGGGCTGTAAACTCAGGAAAACGTCCCTGATAACAAACGCAGTAGAATTGCTTTTTGTCGATAAAAAGAAATATACATGAGAAAGATATCACATCTAATTATATCTCTTGATGAAAATATTTTATATTAATGTCTATTGTAAGAAATATATTATTTACAAACTAGATAAATTTTCATAAACAAATTCTATCATGTGTATAAATTATTATTAAAGTAGATAAAGATAAGATTCAATGGTAACGGATTATAAAGAATATATTAGATATTTTTTATTAAATTAAAATCCAGTGTAGGATGTGCTTGGTGTATGCTAGGGTAGAGAATATGAGCTCACTTGTGCGATATAAGAATATATTACAACGGCCGCAAATGAAACCTTAGCAACCGTGAAGCACTAGAAGTGTGACAATTAAAGGAAAGGAACGAGTTCATCCACGTTGTTACGTTATATCGAATTAGTTTTGTAGGACAGTAATTTAGATCTACACGCGCCAAGACTGCGTGCTAATGCGAAACAATTTAACTACAAAACAAACTTAACTTACTCGTTAATACTATAGGCGAAAGGGTTTACTTTTCCACTCACAGCGACGCAATTTCCTGCGCTCGTTCGAAGGAAACGACGCGACGCAAATACAGTGAAAAGAATAAAGATATCTCGTGAAAATTACAGCGAGTAAGCAATCACTGACCGTACAATTTTTTATATTGTCTGAAATAAAGAGAGGAACCCGAGGAGTCGTAAAGAGTAATCGCGTTTTACATTGGTTTGTTATTTTATATAGTATTTCTTATTTACAGTAATTAATTTAAAAATTTTATAATAATTTTTGTTAGCATTCTTTCAGGTCGACTGTTATTAACGATTTAAATAAATTCATGAATTTTTCTAGTTCAGAATATTTTCTCAGAGTTCTTCTCCCCTAGCTTGACAAATTTAACTTGTGAGATTCTTAAAGTTTATTACCCTCCCACATTTTACGATGAAATCTGTTTTATTATGAACGTAAAATTATGATTAACACTTTTGCTACCACATGAATGTACGTGATTCACGCACTGATTCTCATGAGAGCTCGATGTCACGCATGCATGATATATTAATATAACAATTTCAGTCTGCCTATTTAAAACATTTATGCGTAAGTGGAACGCGTAGCATATTGTATACACCTGTTAAAAATGAAACACGAGCTAATTTTCCAACCATATGGCGGTCGCAAACGCGTTAATATCTAAAAATATAAACTTTAAAAAGCAAGCTAACCGCATCGATTCTCAGTTTTTTGCAAATGTTTGCCTTTCAAGCTTTATTCAAGTAATTTATTTAACCTACAATTGTCACGTTTCATCGTTTTTGTTTGCCGATATACATACGGTCTGAGCTGTCGACTGTTACTACTTGTTGCGATGTATTCTCTCAATGACGAGGGAGAACAATGAGAGGGGACGGCTCTTTCTTATCTGATTTTTCATATCGATCTGCCTCGGTCGAGGGCAAGAGAGAAAAAGAGATGTTCCAACGACGGAACTAACCGGATGGCTATGACGCAACACGATGCCCGAGAGCGTCCATCACCACAGTTTGCTGCGCGTGGCGACGGATTTGAAGACCCTATTATAATAATTGCTTCGGAAATTGCTGCTGTCGTCTATGAGGTCCGACACACCGTGCTGCTTTTCCTGTGCTACCCCCGCGATCACGTGTTGCACAATGTATCATCACCACGTGGAGCGCGACACCTCCGTGTATTTATGGGACTGTTTATAGGTGTTATTCACACGACCGGTTGCACAAAGGCAACGAAACTGAATCGCATTCAACGTAAACCAGAAATAAAACTAACTTACTGTGAATGGCGGGAATTCTATTCAAATATATAAAAATCCGACTCGTTCAACATCAAGATAAATATAGTTTTTAACAAGTACACTCTTTACTTCGTTTAACTTTCTGTTCGTAAATCTGTAAATTTTTTTATAGCATAACTGATTACATTTTATACAATATATAAATATCGGCAACTTTTCTGAAAGAGAATAGTTTTGATAATTTATTCTCCCTGTAATTTTTAAAGCGATCAATGAAATCGAATACCGTGTCTAAACGTCTCGGATGTGTTTTGCACACGAATACAGTTACGAACTTTAACATTGCACGTTCCCAATTTCGAGTGTACGAGCCATGTGACGCGAACTTCCCGTACATTTGTGCGAAATCTCAAGATCGACACTG
Source organism: Tetramorium alpestre (assembly GCA_021460005.1). Lineage (NCBI taxonomy): Eukaryota > Metazoa > Arthropoda > Insecta > Hymenoptera > Formicidae > Tetramorium > Tetramorium alpestre. The sequence continues at coordinate 921,012 of JAJVSH010000034.1, read as the reverse complement.
AACGTTCGACGTACCGTGCGCGGTAATATACGAAAAATCGCACGTGAATGCGGCCCGGCGCGAGAAGACAGAAACAACCGTTGAGACAGACAGGGATGGGATGGTGTACCGCATGGCGTAATATCCGCTCTCGTGTACCGCTCTCTCACACACGTATAAACGGGGCTTTGGTCCCGTACGTGCTCGGGTCAGGGACCATGTACACGCCATAGATACACATCCGGTATAATCCGACGCCGGGGTTCGCCAGGGGTTGAACGAAACAACGAGCTTGTCGAAGCGCATTCTCCAGCTGACTCTACTGGCGGAGGTTCTCCGTCTTCCTCGGTTTCTTCCATTCCTCGAATCCCGCTCTCCTCGCGCCGCTCTCGCCGCTAATACGCTTGTATTTTTGTCCGAATCCTCTCTCTCAGCGCTCGTCTTTCCGTAATCTTTCACGTCTCGCTGCCCCCAGAATGAGAAAGAAAAAGAGAGAGAGAGAGAGAGCGGGGAGAACGAGAGTTGGTTTCGGGTTGACTGAGACAGGATGAGATACAACCGGTTCTCATCCCTTTTACTCCTTTATCTTACGCGAGTATAAGATTGTCCTGTCGTGTCGAAAGGATCGTCCTTTCGTTCGGTCGAAATATACACACTCGTGAAGGGAAAATAGGGTGTGAAATGAATTGTCAATCGAATCAGACGAATCATGTGGGAGATTATGTTACATTTCTCTATCTACATGTTATCATTATACATATATAGAATTTTTATATCGGACTTTGCAATCTATTTAAGATGCATCGAATTTCTAAATTGAGAAAAGTCATCGATATATTAATGTGCAGAATTATTTATAAAAGGTACATTTTAGACTTTCATAAAAAATTAATAAATGCATGTATTGATAAATTGTCCGTTAAGTTTAAATAAATGACGATGATGAACATGCATAATGTACAGTGTATCATTTTTTTTAAATCCTTAGATTTACGCGACATTTCATTATTTACATCGCCGTCAGCAAAAATAGCTTTTTGTACAAAGAGAAATTACGGTCCAGAATGATGCTGCGTACAATGTTGTATGGAATCATACATAAAAAAATCTAAAAAATATAGTGATATGGTATTGCAGCGTTTTCACTCAGAGATGAAAATGCAAAAAATTTCAACAATTTAAATCCAATCATATTACTTTTCTTCTTATTGCCGTCATGTTAATTAATTAATTAAATAATCATCTATTCGCGCATTCCTTGTACACCTCTGACAGAACGCATAAATTCCACCGTGATGACGGTGTAATTATCTCTGCAGGCTCATAGCACGCGCCGGGATTGAAAAAAGAAAGCGCGAGAAACGGACGAAGTTCCGTGCTCGCTATCGGGCACGCGTATAGGCGAAGCACGTGCACATTATCTTGCACACGCACGTATGAATATTCAAATCGGCGCGGGTGTTATATAATTCAACGCCAATTCAAGATAAGTCTCATAACCAATCGACCGTGCCCGATTAATGCGCTCGGTATTGTTTAATTAAATACATGTGATGACGGCCGTAGCGATTTTCACGATTCATTCGGCGTTCGCACCGTCGGCGAGAAATCCCGCGGAAAACCAAAACTTCCGGGCACAACAAAATCTCCTCTTTTTTCCCCCTCTATTATGATTGCGATTTACCTCTCGGACGTGATTTCGAAAAAAACAAGGATTTTTTTGCAGGATTGAATATTCGAGATCAGCACGGACTATTACGGCTGGTCCATTCTCTTTTATAGAAAACGGTATATCTCGCAGATATCGCGCAACGCTATTCGTGAATATTTTACTCTCATATATTTCATGCTTGACGGAAATATCTAACGTATCTAAAGAAAAGACTGAAATGGCGAAGCGTACGGCAAATATTTTTCGTCGAGCTGCAGGAAGATATACGCATGGATTTTGCAGACCGCATCCATCAAGAAATACTAAAGCCACGCGAATAATGTGAAAATGTGATCAAGGTATAGAAAGATGCATGTTGTTTAATTACTGCCTCCGCTGAAGAGGCATCTCTTTATATTTCTCTGCATCTACATTTAATGAGTTTTAATCGAGGTTTTAATAATTATGTGTGATGTGCGGCTGATTGCTAGTTTAAATTATAAAAACTTTTAATCTAAAAAATTCTCAGAATTTCATCATATGTAGATCATTTTAAATCCGTAGAAAGAACGTATTTCGAGAAAATTTAAATAAATAATTATTGCAATGTTCTTGCAAGTGATATGTTGTAAATAACATTTTTTATAAGTTATAAATAATGATAAAATATCGTTGAGATCAGCTTTCCAAAGCATGATTAAAATTCCATTTTTATATAATCTCTGTTATTAATTGAATATCTTAATGGAAATATGAGGAATTCTCTTTTCTGAATTCTAGATTTCAAATATTAGAAGTTATTAAACTTTTGTTTATTTTAACACGCATAACATTCTATACTACGGTATATGCTAAACGAGCTTTTCGCGATTACGTGTTATTGTAAAACAATTAATTGAAGACTTAGTTTTCCCAAAACCCTCTTAAGCTACAGAGTCACGCAGTTACGAAGTTTACGGCATCAATTAGTAGACAAGCTCGTTGTCATCGGTTAATCGAAGTTCGCGAAACATCTTGACTTCGTCAATAACAGGACCCTGTAGTACTTGCATCAGAGTATTCGACTGTCGTTTTCAATAAGATATGTCGCGCGTGACCGAGTACATGTTACAAGAAAGATTCTTTGTTCTGTGACCAGAACGCCGAGATTCAAGCGAACGCTGTAACGGACGGCCACTAAATCATCGGACGTCGCGTTAAGGGGACTTCGCGATCGTTACAGCGGTGACGTTTCTTGTCCCGATACTCGGCGAGAACTTTCGGTCCGGGTTCGTCGCGGACCCTCTTCACCAACTCCGTTCCGTGAGAGAGCGTTTCTTACGGCGCGACGAACCGCAGAGCGAGCGAACGAACGAGCGAGCGAGCGAGCAACTTTTCGCCGACTTTTGCCGACGTCCCGAAGTACTCACGGAGTGGAAGAAGACGGCAATCTTCCACTTCGGACAGTCAGAAGTATTTTTGCCGGAGCTCGGATAAGATTCAAGTGGCGGTACGTGCGAAGTGACTTCGAAACTCGGTCGCCGGCTCCAGCGACGGTGACGGGCGCATCTCGGATCGCGTCGTCTTAATTTCGCCGCTCACGGCCGCCAGCTTTATCCACCCGGCTTCGAATGTGTATCCGTGCGATCAGGGCGCAGCCACGAACCGCTGCTGGCAAATACCAGCCAGCATTTCGCTCTGTGTGCGGATAGCTGCGCTACGGATCCACGCGAAATCCGCGCGGACACCGTCGCGCAATGGTATTTGTTCTGCGGATATCGCGCGGGCGACGACGCACCGGTCCGCTGGGATAATTAATCATGCTACAGGAACGCGTATATACGGTGTATATACACTGACTTCGACGGATGGAACACGATGTAGTAGATGTGATTTCGAGTCGCGACCAAGTCTCCACGTCGCGGCGTTTTTACCGTTGAAAAATTGATGTCATTTTTTATACGGCGTCCGACCGGAATTTTCGCGTCCCGTGGAAATAAGCCGGTGCACCTTGATTTACGACGGGTTTGTCGATGCGTAGGTTTTAACATGTAATATAATGTACGGCTAATCCTATCGGGCACGTCCAGTAAAATACTGGGATCCATTGCATTACACATGCTAATTTTTAAATATTCTTACTATACTATACTACACTTTTAAAATACTTTTAAAATATAAAATTATATTACAAATTAGTGGACTAAATATATACCATATTTAAATATACTGTGCATGAAATATCATTGTATGAAATCATCTCTAGCCTTATCGTGATTAACAATAATTTCTCGGTACTATAATCTTGCTTAATCACAAGTACACTGAGCGGAGCAGTTCATGGTAACTAATGTAACGGAGGGAATCCAGTTTAAATTCCCTCGCTGATATTCCAGCCATGTATCATGCATGTAAATCTCCCACGACGAAACGTCCGAAAAGTTTCCGTCTTTCGCTGAATGTTTCAGATTTCTACTCGGTTAATCCTATGGAGCGCTTAGATAGAATCGGCATTGAGGTAGGTCGATACCAGAGAGGAATTCATTAGTCTTGCCGGAACTTTTATAAAAGTTTTGATGGATTCACTTACGAAACTTCGCGATAGGAAATCTATTTTACATATTGCAATTGAATGCACAATTCATGGTGCATGACGAATTCCTACACGACTTGAATCCTCTATTTTTGGAAATATAGTTATATTTCCACGAGTAATGATTGTTATTAATATTATTGTTATATTAATTATATATTGTATTAAACGTCTGGACTTGTAAATTACATTAAAGTCTGTCAAGTTGACATCCCAAAATGTGAATTTTTACAAAATTTATCTGGCCTTTGATTGTTCACAATTTGTCCACATTTGTCCATAAATAATTGTTATTCGTTGCGAAAAACTTGAAAAAAATAAAAATAAAAGAGTCGAACAAACTTCATTATAAATACTCCTCAATGGATTTCTTTTAAATTAAATTTCTGATTTTTCATCAGTTGGTCATATTTATATAAAAACAATTATATTTGGACAAATTGTGGACAATCAAATGCCATATGAATTTTGTAAAAATTCGCCAATTTTAGGGTGCCAACTACACAGACCTGCATCATTGTTGACGCCTCATCTCTTGAGTTATTGTTCCCTATCACATTTGTCTCTCAAAACTTCAATAAAGCTATTATTATTGAAAAAACTATTATTATTGTTTTTCCCAACGATTGTATTTTGTCGTGCATTTATTATACGTATTCATAATAGCACGAATGAAAGAAAGCACGACGTTAATATAAATTGATGAAAAAAATCGAATTTTTTAATAAACGAGAATTTAATAAAAGTTTTTGTGCATTCATGCTCTCATATTATACGACGCCCCCAATTCGAATATGACAAATAAAATAGCCACACAACGATTATTCGACAATTGTTGACGATATTATGCAGTTTTACAATTCGCTTTTTGATACTGTATACCCTTTGATTCACGTTGCTTTTATACGTGAATCGGTCGTGTGATATTCTGTAGCCTAAGAACTTCTAAATGGAATCTCTCGTGAAACGTGATACACGTAAGTGCTCTCGCCGACTGGCGCGATCGATAATTCCGCGCTTCGTTGGCCAGCGGCGAATAAGTATATTCCCTTAATGACTTTCGCGCACCACCCCTGTCCGATCGCGTTTAAGACTTGCAGAAAAACGACTTGGGAAGCCGAAGCGCCTCCGTTCCGCCGATATAATTCGCCGAGAGTTTCCGATACCGCCATTCTCTCGACCGATTTTCCGCCGAGTTCTTCCTCTCTCGGGCGCAGGTCCCCTCTTCACCGAAATTAACATCGGGAAACGTACGGAGGCATCCGTTTGTTCTCCAGTTCTCTACTTAACCGATCTTGAACGCGTCGATTAGTCTTCCAGGCGCTACTTCCGGCGCCCTCCGGCTACTCCGGTTTTTCAGAATAATGGAACACCGAAGACGAAAAAGCGAAGCGGAGAGTGGAAGAAGAATGGAATAAGGAATGAGAAACCCGAAGCAATTATTTTCCCTATTCCCTTATTTCCGAACAATGAGAAAGAAAGAGAGAGAGAGAAATGGAGGATTGGTTGGGATGGACGAGACGTGGATTCGATAAGAGAGCGTCGTCACGGTGGCAGCACCTCGCGATTTCTGACCCGTCTGTGTATTTACCGGAATGGTGGAAAAGTCAGATCGAAACGATTAAGGCCCTGCAACACCTCGTGCAATAGAATTCGAACGTCGTTTCCGGTCGTTCTCGAGTTGGCCGTACTATCTGAGATCGTTTCGGACGATGCTGCGCGCTCTTCTTTATGTTCCATTACGTCCCTACACTGTTATTGTCTTGGCACAGGACGGCACTGTGAGCTTCATCAACTCGAAAGAGTCTTCCGGAGTCCCTTAATGTTTCACCCGTGTTTCAAACCGCAAAACAAAAAGCGAAGAGGAGCGCTAACAATCTGAAAAATCCCACGTATTCGGACGCGTGTTCCTCTTTACGGTCGGATTTGCTATGGCCGTTTAAGATGAAAGCTTGCTTAAGCGTTTTTTATATCCTACGAAATAGCCGGTATTTACAATCGTACTTTTGAAATAGTGCGATGTTATTTTACAACGCAATGATACCCGATGTTTATGCTCGAGTATTTTCGTTGGTATATCGCTCATCGTATAACTTCGACAATTTCGTATGAAGCGTTCAGGGACGTATCTCTCGTCGAAATGGGGGAAAAAAAAATTCGAAAAAATAATAAAAATAATTTTTAAATTAAACACTAATTTGACAAGTGAGTTTTCCGAGATGTAAATAGAATAAATAAACACTCTCTATTTTGATGAAATTTTTATCTGCGGTTTGATCAAGAAAATATCTACCCTTCAATCACACGTTTTCAATCGAATTTCCGCGATAGAAAGATCGACACAAAAATTCAGCGGGCGATGGTAGTAGTCGAGTCGAAAGGAAATGCGCAACTTCTGGATCGCGTTTATTCTATTGCGAGTCGATTCATCAACCAGACAATCGCGCGAGTGGCGCGCAAAAAGCTAATATTCCGGGGTAACAAATGTACGTTGCAAAGAAATGATTCGAGGAAATAGCGGGAGGAAACTTGAAGTTGGATAAACTTCGAAGACTTATTACGATAAGGGTGCGCTCCGCGAGCCCGCAATTTTTCATTGCGCGCGCAACGTTTTCCATCACAACGTTCAATTCCATAAAATAAACGGACGTTTAATGCAAGCGCCGCGACAATTAACATCATCTGACTAGTTTGTCTCGCGTCCCGTGTCGGAATGTCGCGTATTTACGAATGTGTTTACAATCCGTGTTTAGTATCCGACGAGCGAAAATTAAAAACTCAATTACACTCTTATTCGTATTTATTTATGCATGCACAGGTGCGTACTGATTCAGTTTTCAATTTCAGTAATGGTTCAATGCCTTCTGTCCGATTTTGTCGTATTTTTATGTCGCTGTATCATCGTAATTTAATATTATGAATAGCTATGGGAGATATAATCATGACGAAATACAATTTCATTAAAAATCTATAACGACGTGATGTTATAATACGCCAACATTATGTCGTTAAAATTATTATATTTGCGATATTCAGTGAATGTAATGAAATTTCTGATTAGAGATGTGAAAAGTATGGAAAATGGAGTACGTTTTGCTCGAGAGATTTTCACTGATACATGTTGCGTGAAAGAAAGCTTGTCAAAGGAATTTCAATATTGAGAAATAAATCTCGAATTCAAGTTGCTCAAATTAAAGTCCGACCTGCACGATCTCTCTTTTCTTTTTACAGGAATGTCTGTTTGCCACACGGTGTATGGTAATAAAAAAAGAATTTTCAAGCGTAGCTTTCATTGAAAGTTACGTATTTTCCAAGTTTAAGAACTCCAGCGGCACCGCAAAAAGCACCGTAAAATTTATGCGCGCGCTTTCCACCGAGATTTATCTTGTCATTCCGTTTGAACTCATTCGCATCGGAGATCTGAAAGTAATGCGGGATACTCGCGCGAGAGGAAAGAGACACAGTAATCTCGCTCCAAAGTAATGGCGTTTTGGCTGTTACACGGTGACGATGTATGCTTTACACGAGCGCGGAGTAACCATACGAGTATTGCTATACGTTCAAAGTTTTAATAAAGCTATTTTATGGAAGGATATCGCCCAGTCTTCTCTCTCTCTCTATTATTACAAGGCCGGAAAGCGGCGGGCGATGTAAAGCGAAGTAAAATATCCAGTGAAGATATCTTGGGAGCCACGATGCCGGCGCACGCGATAACGATCCACTCACTCCGCTAAATCCACGACATTGAAGTCGCATTTACGGTGTAAGTGAGTAAGCAAGAATTTCGGCAGTTCTTGCTCAAAACTCACCCTCCTTTAGCAGGGGGGAAAAGTTCTCGCGTCCGCGGGATCAACGGAATCCCGGTTCCCGCTGAGGTGGATGCATCAGTCGCCCGTCGGAGGCGGTGTGCTTAGAAGTAAAATACTATTAAAAGTTCGCGGGGAAGGCGTGAGCGGGCAATCCAGATCAATTACCTTTCGGGAGAACAATCCGGGCGCAAGGGCGAGCATCGGCGGATACTGAAAACTTCGGCCCCCATGGGATGGATCTCCATTTGTAACTTTCGAGAGCGAGCAAATCGAACGTATTCAGTGGCGTTAGGAGGGTTTCCGTCCCTCGCAGATTACACGGGGTGTCTTGGGAGAAATTTCTTGGATCATGCCATTTTTAATATTTAAATTCGCGGACGAATGCAAGCGTCGGCGATCGAGGCATCGTCGTGATGCAAATTCCGACTTTTCTATCACGTACATATAATCAACAAGTTATTGTATCAATTACGATTATTATATGATATTACGTTGCAAGATTGTTTTAAAATCCTAATCCTTTGTAGTCACATTTCACAGTAAAAAAAATCACAGCAAATTTAACAGTTGATACGATTCCTTTTTATAATCATTTGAATAACGCGTCCCTCCGAAACGGGGAATATGCTTGCGTGAGCACCATGTATATATGCATGAAAGGGAGGAACACTGTGAAGGGTTGAATACAGACCGCTTTGAGAATATAGGATCGGCTGTAGTCTTCTAATCCGCTTTAAAATTATTATTGCTTTAGTTTAGTGTTATCGCTATGGTTAATTTTTATCCCGATCATTACGGCCCGATGTACGTTCACAGATCTTACTGATCTGTTCCGCGTTCATTAGAGGGCGAGGGAGAGAACGGGTGCGCGGGTATAATCTTAAGAATAATTATTTTCGTTAAACTGCTCATGGATTATGAAAACGATAATCACACTTAAATTTATCCTGATTTCGGCCCGGCTGAAACTGATTGCGATGCATTATCTCTTTATCGCGCAGCGCGCCAGATGCGACCCTCTTCCGCCCTTTTACCCGAGCTTTCAAAGATATTATTTCTTTAAAAGATCTTCGAATATGGCGTCGGATTTTGCAGGGATATAATGTTTCTTCCCTCCCACGGAAAAGTTGATATTTCTGCACTTGACCGGTTTTTATCTTGCTCGGCTCTCTGTAATTCCAACCACTCATCGAAAGGAGAGCTGATTCGAGTAAATATAACTCTTGAGACTAACATGTTTCGTCGGCACCTCTTCCCCCTTTTTTTTTCTTCTTCATTCGACGTGCCGACCTACGGTTTCCAATAAACCGAGGATCCTAAGAACGCGCTTGTGGCCGAGTGAACTTACAGCGGATTTACACGAGTCGAGTGGTGCTGTATCGTGTATCGACTGGCTGTCGATCTGACATTACGTCTGTTGTTTTGCGCCGAACTCGATACTCTGCACTGGTTTACGTAACCGAGGAGAGAAGAATTGGTCACACTGTTGCTCCAATATTGGAAGTCGAACACGGTGATATCGACACGAGCGTTCTGCAGCGGAGACCGTGACGGATATCCCCGCGGAACGTACGAGTTCTTCCACGCCTGGAAAATTTGCCAGGTTATCGTCCCCTTCCTTTCGAAATAGGAGAGAACACGTTGTATCCTTTTATTTCTTTTTTTTTATTTTTTATTTTAATATCGACATCAGTGGATCAAGATGAATAACTACTACCTAAAAATTCAAACTATGACAAAGTCCAAACGCGAATCGTTGGTGAAAATACACATTTATTTCTCATTCCGCGCCAATCGCACGTTGATCTCGTAAAGATATCCGATCGCGCGATAGTCTAATAGTATCAGATCACATTCGAGTACTATTATTATTCACAATAACTGAATTCTCTTCAATTCTTTTATATAATTATTACATCTCTGTAAAAATAAAATCTTGAATTTTCGAATTTCAATCTTCACATTTAATCATCAGAACTATTTTTGGAAAATAAAAACTGTAGAGGATTATAATCATTATACGAATCTCATCCTAAAAATATAATAAGCGAAACATAGAAAATGAAAAAGCTAATATTTAAAATAAAATATAGACAAGTCAAATGCAGACTTTAAATTCTATTAAGAGAATATCAAATTATCTTTTAAGTTTTAAGATCTGGTTATAAAACTATATCACGTTTCAATAAGAATTGAGATCTTCGGCGGAAACAATAAATACGAGGCTAAAACTCTTTGGGAAAGAGCCAAAACTCTATCAATAATGTCGGGATTCTAAAAATGTCTAAATTTTCACAGTGGTAACTATCACCTCATTGAATAAAAATTTCGAATTATCTATTTTCTCTATTCTATCTCTTTCGCAACCATTTTACTTAATCGCGGAGAAGTGCCGCAGTAGGTGTACTGCTCGTTAATCAGAAGGCGAGCACAAAGCAAATTCCTAAACGGGGTGCACTTGGCGTGCATTAATCATAATGCAGTAGAAATGGGTGCGAGGATCGCTATACGCGCGCTTGAAACGTAATATTTTCTTTAAAGACGGTAAACAAAGTCCCTCCCTCGTGTTTATTGTTGAATGCGCAACGACGCTGTCGCGCCTCGGAAATGGAGTTTCCATGACTCAACGATATCAGATAATGTGAAGAGATGCGAAGTGAGACGATGTCACACGCTACGCGAGGATGTTACGCTGTCGTCTCACAGAAACGGTGAGGGAACCGCTTTACAAAATGGAACTATGTTCCACCATCCCGGCGGTAGTGGCGAGGCAGTTCGTTTACCTTTACGTGGGATTTCGATTATCGCGATTACAAAGTTGGATCGGCGAAAAGCGAACGGCAGATCCGCGGACGTGGGTATTACCCAGTTATGTATTGTCCGTCCGGAGGCAAAAAAAAACTACTTGCAGCTTTTACCGTTCCATCCCTTTCTTACTTTAAAGAAACAACGGTTCAAGAAGATAAATGCGCTCGTTTTCTGTAGCTCGACTTCGAGAAAGTCTTAATGCGAAGAGCCGCCATTTCTTTAGAGTTTTTGCACCGATTTCTGGTTCCCCCGGTTGGTTACTCGGGAACCACCTTATCTTCAGTTCGCCCGTATTTTATGAAACCCTAAAGCATGATATAATATCTCTGCTTCTAAACGAGAACTGATAGGTATATACCGACCAGAGCGGGTTTTAGGTACCAGTTTGGGACCGTGTTCAAGTCATTTTTCTTTTTTTTTTATTGCAGCATAAAATCTTTCATAATTGCGATTTTATTGAAATTATAATAAATACAGAAAGAAAATCGTTTTGTTTCATTACGTGATAATTAAATCGACGTGCTTGAACGCTTGTAATAATTGATAGCCGAAAACATAAATCCGATAATTATTAAAGAATATGCAATGAAATATTTGCAAACGTTTCGCGATAACATGTATCATTATTATTTTGCGAAATTATAAAATACACAAAATTTATGTCTGCTTGCGCGCGCGTTATCCGTATTGAAATGTCAATATTGGCCGACAGAAATTGCGAGGTATGCCCCTCGTGAAATCGCCAGTACCGCGCGGAAAATTTATCGAATTACATTCTATACTTTCGGAACTGGAATACCTTGTATTTCTTGTTCGACCGAAAGAGGACATAGCGTCTTGCTACGATAAATGTTCTCGTTTACCAAAGCTTTAACGTCGGGTCAAAGGTCTGGTTCCCGTCGACTGTACGAAACTTTTCACCCTCCTTTATTCCCTTTATTTTTTTGTTGGAAACCACTGTCAAACACAAAGTTCCTCGATACGGTAACTCGGGCAACCGTCGCGATACAGGCACGAGGTATTCTTGGGGGAAAATATGACGGGTTGGATATTTACGAACGTCTGTGGCGTCGACAAGAAGACTCCGAAGTAATCTTGTCTATTAGATTAAACGAATATATCCCATGTATATCATGCGATTGATCATATTTTCTCTTTAAAATATCTTATATAAAAGTTTATGAAATATTTGTTATTATTTTTCATTTTCAAAATAATTCTATTAGATTTTTTATTTTTCACAAAGCCAATATTAATATATATTATTATCTGAATGTTTATATACATATAATTAATATTTCCATAAATAAAAACATTTTCATTTATGATATTTGTACTGAACAGGAAACGAAAATTTAATTCTTTCATCAAATAATGTCGGGTTTTAATAGATTCGTTCTCTGCTATATATCATCGGATACAAAACGTGTCATCTTATGCAAATTCGCACTACTAATGGTCGAGAGAGAGAGAGTCGCTCCTTTCTCATCCTTATTTACCTTATTCTATTCTCCCTGATACTGTCGCGACAGTGCATCGAATGCGTCCCTGCTTCGTTCTCGCCTCGCCTGTTCGGTGCACACCCGGGTCTTTGACGGTTGCGACGCGCAAATATGCGATAGAATGCGAGCGCGCTTGTAAAGGAGAGCATTTTAAATTCCACGAGTGCAACATTAAACGGCGTTCCTATTTTCGCTGATCTCGTGAGCACACATTCTTGTAACCCGATGACGATCACGATTACGTATATGTCTCAGGTATAACAATATTACTGTCTTTCTTTTACAAGTAATCAAAGAAACGCGATGATGTTTAAAGTTGCGGTCTCAACACTATTAAATCCAACAAAAGCTTATTTTATCATGATATTTTTAACATTAAAGATAAGAAATGAGATTTTTAAATTTCAATAAATTATACTTTTTATCGAACGCATAACAGAGAGTACAGACTGCAATTGTTCGGACATTTTGTAACTTCTGTTGCAGAAAAAAGAAAAGCGACAAGAGAATGATATGCAATTTCGCTGGTGAAAACGCGATGGGAGTAAAGGCACGTTAATTGGCGTTCATCTGGAAAAGGTTTACCAACGGCCCGGAGTGTCTGCGAGCTCGCAGCAAGGACGTGCGAAATGTCGGTGGGTCGGGGGAGCTAATTACCCCGCGGGAAAAATTCCTTGGCACATGCCGGCCAACGGCGAATCCCGAGGTGACGCTCGGGATTCGCCGTTGGCGTTTCCATAACTTTTCAACAGGATGTTAATTGGATTCCTTTTTCTCTCCTTGACCTCTGTCTTTTTTCTTTCTCTTTCCCTCTCTCTCTCCCTTTCTACCACCCTCTATTGTCGTATATGCTCGCTTCGCTTCGCCCCGATGGCCGCTTACTTTATTTCGAATTTATTACGTCGCTTAATTGCCGTTTTACGATTCTTTTGTTAGTACGCTGAAAATGCCCGTCACGTCGAACGACAACGAGAAACGTGGTTCGGAAATAAGGCGTAATATTAAAACATAGTTTGGAAAAAAATAAGTTGTAAAAATCGCTCTAATTAGAATTTTTATCAGAGCTTACGATTTAACTTGGCGCAGACAAGATGACATTTTAGATTCATTAAATCCCATTTAAATTAAATCTTTTTATGTAAAAAGAAAAATGATAATTAAAATTTTGCTAGAACATTTAAAGGATTTCTAAGTAGGATTTATACGAATAAAAATGATAATAACATTTTACTGATAATAATTTAAAATTATGTATCGTACAAGTGTCTTCTTGACAAATTTATATATTATTTGAAAAGTTGGATTTATCGGATTTTATCGTATCGCTGTAAAAGCGACAAATAATTATCGCGCACTGGTTTGCAACCTGTTGGTTCGCGCGGCACTTGCTACATTTCCTCAAACATCAAATGGCTTTAATACCGGTAAAAGTCCTTTTCGGCGACCTCGGGCAATGAGTCTCAAGTTGATCCTTACAACTCCGGCGCCTTAAGCACTCGCAATACCTTACGATGGTTTTATAAGAGTAAAGTTGGCAAAGTACGGCGACACGTAACTTTAAGGCGGTACTTATACGAAGCCCGTAAAACTTTCGTGTCATTTTTAGCATAATCGCAATACACGTAGAGTAGCCGTTGCTCGAGCAGCTAATTGGGTATTAATGAAAGAGGTAATTATGTACAGAGAGAAGCTCCGGCAAAGTTACAATTGGCTCCGGTTACTTCGAACGATCTTCCTGAACACTTTCTCGTTATCACGAGTAAGAATAAGGGAGTTGAACGGAGAGTTTCTGTTTCGCGACATCGCGTTTCGGATAGTAATGTAAATCCGAGATGGAAATTGCCAAGTTAATTCACGATTGGCTCATTCCAACCGCAGTACACTGATTATTGTATAACATATGCAGTAGCAAAACCTACCAATTTCCATCTTGGATTTGCATTACGATCCACTGTAAAACGTGACTGTAAACTTCTTCATATCTGAAACGCTGTCCTCTCACAAAAAACTATAATTGCACGAGAGTATTTAAGCGAAGCTGTCCTGCCTAATTCACTGATCAATCTTAATTGAGTAAGAGAAAACACGTTACTTTGATAATTACGCTGAATTGCTTGGGATAACGTCATCTCTTTAAAAATAATTTTATAAATTTTAATAAAATTTTCTCTCTCTCTATAATATTATACATATCGTATATCTATCTTTTATCGCGCTAATGTAGGNTAAAATAAATAAATCTTACCGATTACTGTTAAATTGACTTTGGAGTTTCTCGTCTGGCCAATTTGAAAATCGACGCGACACCTGTAGATACCGGCGTCTTCTTCTCTCGTGTTCTCGACGCCCAACTGCGCCGGTTGCTTGTCCAGCATGAAATAGGCGCGATGCGAGAACACGCTGTCGTCTGACCATCTTTCGGCGACACCGAATTCTCGATTTCTAGCGTCGATGCTGCAACAAAAATTGCATTAAATCGCAAATGAACGAGCTAGACATTGAGAGTATAAACTATCGTTTTTACGTTAATCTCCTCTAGAGAATGCGCAATCTGCTTTATGGATAATAGATGAATAATACTTATAATAGACGCGCATTCGCTTCTCTTCTCTTGTTTTCAGATAAAAGGGAGCTTATGATATTAAGCAGTATCAAAAGTATTTTACCAGAGAATTTGATCGTATTAATGTTACTGGATTATACATTCTCTCACCTTTTGATATTACATATTAAAATGTACATGTAAATGAATTTAGTATGCAATAATGATGATGATGNTGCGATAATTTTCGTTTCAGAGATGCGAATCGGAAGATTAAATTGCGTCGGAATTAAAAAGTGTGAATAAAATTTCATTCATCGAGATAAATGCTTTTGTAACGTCATTAAAAAATGTAGGTCGTGCAAAATGTTGTATTACGCACACTGCATTTTGCAGGAATATTTTACAACATAACCAGCCATCTAGTCATGTAAATAATCTGACAGACAGATTTTCGAAATGCTATATTATACAGTTACGTGTCATCTGCAATAATAAGCAACCGAGTGAAAATATCCATCTGAAAAATACGACGCTGCCTTGTTGAATTATGGTGAGAATAATTTCATGGTAGATAAAATACTTGTTACGGGAATTGTTGCAAAGACAAAACGCAGGGAATGTTTGCGCCGGGGAAGCGGAGCGGACTGAAAAACCGATTGTTTTACCATTCCTGTAAAACAGAGATTTTCCCGCCGCCGCAATGTCGCGTCGCCGGTTTTGCGTCGACCCGCCAACTTTTCTCTTCCTCCGCGCGCGATCCCGACTGTCATACAACCAAGTTTTCGCGTTTTTATCGCGAGATCTTTTTTTTCTGTTATCGGACGAGCCTCGCTGAAAGCCCCCATTTGAATCGATACAAGGGGGATATTTAAGGTGACGTAAAAAGTTTTGAAAGGACGCCGGGCGTCTGACGGAGGTGAAGCGTAAGTATTAAAGACAGTGAACAGAGTGTTCCACTTTTTCCACATTACTTTCTTAATGATAATTTTTTTTTACCTCCTTCGTCGTTAATCTTCCTTGAACGAAGAGACGACGGCGACATTTATAGTTCACGAATAGATGTTAAAAATAAAGAATTTCCAGAGTTGAGTTTCAGCGAAGGTAATAGAAAGCAGAATTAGAATTCTACAATTAACTTTGTATGGACTACATTTTAAAATAGAGTTTTAAATTAAACTATAAAGAAAGCTGTATAAATATGCGAAGAGAAATGTATTATATTTTTGAAGACAGTATATAGATTTTTAACGAGAAAATCTGTCTCGTCCAGACCGCTCGTCCAGAATCGATATCTCGGTATTTGGAATATTGAAATTTTGTCATCAAAGGCAGAAAAAAAATGCGCGGAACGGATTTCGGCTGGCACGGGCTCTAAAACCCATCGGTAACGCGGCCGGCCACATGTACATACTCGTGTCGTACTCGTCAATCGGGGAGCGATTCGATGCTCGATTTTAAAAAGATACGCGCGGTTCTGGTTTGACGAGAGTGGCGATTTTAACGGCAGGTGTCATTATCGCGGTAATTTCGATTAATGTTTATGACCGTTGTTCCACCGCGGCGGCGGCCGCGGATGAATTCATCAGTCGACATGAAGGAATAAATTAAAATCCATGAGGGATTTCGCGTTGCATAGTTTAAATCGCGTTCTAGCCCCGGCGCGCGTTATCGCGGCCGTTGTAATTGGCACATAATTAAAGTTCCTCGGCTGATCATTACATATCACGGGCAATCATTATTTCAAGCCGTGAACGCTATCAAATTGTAATAATTATACTGCCATAATTGATTTCATTTCACGGCGATTGCGCCTCCCTTTCGCCGCTAATTACCGCCTAATGATTTACATGATGCGACACCGATTGCGATGTGGTTTTTAAAATTTCCCAAATTTCGCTGATCCTCCGTGAATATTAACATTCCGGGCGCAAATAATGCGCGGATCCGTATCGTTCGTATTCCCCGCTCGCGCGATTATCGCTATTGTCGGGGAGGAGAGGGAGGGAGGAAGGAAAAAAGTGCATTCGAACGCGAACGAATCCGCTTAGAATGCCGCTGCTATTTTTTAAGATCCGTTACGTTACCGCGTGACGAGCTTTCCTACTATATGTATCGCAACGTTTGAAAAGGGTTTTAAAATCGTGGGCTGCGGACACTACGGCCCGCGTCAGCAATGCCGGCGTTTCTGCTTCTCTATGAAAGGAAGCGGATAATGGCGTAGGCGGGGCGAGAGCTGCATGTTAAGCACAGCGCTCAAGTATAAAGTGCTTAACGTAATACTGCCGCCGCTAATCTGCGTTGCAGATAGAGGCTTGTTTATGAAAAATGCAATGCGATGCATCGTCGGCGTACAATAATTTTGCGTTAAAAATTGCGGGGCTTCGAAATAGGGTTAAGATCCGGAGGCCGGAGCATTAACGGGGATCAACGGACCGAATTATTTATACCATATTCAATTATTTGTACCTTCCGCTCGTTTCAAGAGATTCCCATCCGTTTAAATTCTTTCCACATCCAACTACGATTGTTCACAATTTTTCATGGATGCAGATCTACTTACCGCCGTCCGATTTGTGCGCCGTTCGATCTCCGTAGGTTAGGTTAGGATTTTTCATAGACACGCTAATGTCTCGATTACTTTAATCGGCCCACCATGCAAGCAATTATTTGCATTACGCGATTATTCGTGCGGATATAAAATACAACGCTCGTCGCTCGTCGCTCGTCGCTCTACGCCAAGTCGCGAAACAAGATTCGGCGGGAAATACACGGCGCGAACCTGCGGAGCCGATCCGGAGCGTGGCGACGCGCGACGGCGTGGGCGTCGTGAGGTGAGACTAGTCCGAAGTGCCGCGCGAGTTAAGGAGAAAAACAAGCGCTCGGCCGGACGAAACTTAATATATTTGTAGATTAGCCAAAAATAATAAACACATATTTTTTTATATCGACAATGCAATTTTAAGGATGAAAACTATCCTTTATATTCATAAGTACGATTAATTCAATCGTTGCATTTAAACTCATGTTATCAAAACTATTTCTGAGTTTTGGAAATAATAAATGAGTTTCGTCTGAAAGCAAATTCAATGTAAAAATTATGGAATTAAAAATGGCAGATCCAATATGGTACCACTATATTATATAAATTACAACAATTTCATCTCGCTCTTTACCGAACCTAGAAAAAAAAGACGAGAAGGTGGCGAGAGTCTTGTTTCGCTTTTCGTATTTTTGTTTTATTTTTTACTTTTTTATTTTTATTTATATTTTTTGTTGATCTTTTTTATTTCTTTACTTATATGGATATAAGGGATAATTTTCATCCTTAAAGTTGAACCGATATAAAATAATGTGTCTATTATTATTTTTTGGCTAATCTACAAATATACTCAGTTTCATTAAAATCAGCGAGTCACAAGGATAGGATTACTTGTCAGTGATTACTTTTTACTTATTATGTATTCTTTAATATGGTATATTAACTGTTGCGTCTGATGCCTAATTCTTCAATGATAATTACCAGCGTTACAGAATTTTCTTTTTAATATTTCAGCACATTACACAAAATATAATTTTATTTAAATGTATTACGCAATATTTTAACATTATGGTAGTCATTAAGGAGCGTTTTCAAAATTTTTTTAAATTGTAAAAACTAATTATCATTTTTAAATTTGTAAAAGATAATTATTATCTGATATAAAATTTTGAATGACGTATATAACCCGTCACGTAATTAATTCGTAAACAGCTAGAAAACGACGTAAAAAATACGCCACAACGTTCAACACACATAAAGATATAGTCATATTTAATTAGATTACAGAATATTTTATGTTTTTTTGATAATATAATTTTTTATAATATATTTATGATAATAAAAATTATATTGTGGTGTACATGATAAGATATGCAAAATTCGCTGGGTAAACAACGTGTTAATGAATTTTGCAAATAAATTATTTGCGTGGGAATGCGATCTTTAATTTCACCATTTTGGGATTTAATAGCGAATTAGAGATATTTTCAACGCGATGGGAATAATTAACCCCTTCTTTCCCCCATTGTTGCATATAAGCTAGCGAAAAGCTCGAGATAAGGAGCAATCTGTTTGTTTTCTGCATAGTTCACGTAGTTTATGAAGTACGTGAGGGAAAATTAAAACGGAGCAAAATCGCGTCGCGATAGGGAAACTGGGTGGACGCAATTTTATTGTCTGCTGGGATTAACTCGGTTAAGACGCCGCGCCGGTGTTTGCGCGTCGATGAAACTGTCGCGAAATTTCGTTATCCACGAGCGCTTTCATCGCATTTTCCCAGGCGAGCACGGAAAAACCGCGCTCACGATCCGGCCGAATCGCCAGCTAGTGATCTGACTGACCGGCACACGTGACGGGTAATTAAAATCTGATGCAAAATCATGGGAAACATTTTAAATCTGTTTACGATACCTGCCCAAATAACGGCGCGACGTGCACGCGCAAAATATTCGCGCTGCACCTCTCTCTCTCTCTCTCTCTCTCTCTCTCTCTCCCTTTCGCACTTTTCTCTTTTCAACATTTTTCAAACTCGTATATTCTCGTCCGCGTATCGCGATGTTATTATTACGTTCTGTCATTACTATGTGCGCCGCGATGCGCGAGTTATGTAACACAGCCACGAAATCCAATCTGTATTATTTTGGATTGAATCCAAAGCAGCGATTAAAATATGTCATTCCGAGCCTTGTCTCTTCCAGAGTGCAAGTCAGCACTGCGAAATTGATCATGGATATAAATACCAATTCAACTTTGCAACTTTTCAAATATTAGTAACGACAACAGCAATGATAACGTAATGAAACGTAAAACAGTGATAATAATGATAATAACAACGACAGTATTACAACAATTATATAATTTGCTTACGTTTATTACGTTTTCAACGTTACGGTAATCAACTCGACAGGCCAATGAAAATGATGATCGCAATTCTTGACAGTCGCCCTGACGCTTCGTATTTTTTTTTTTCAACAGTCCCTATAAATCGATACTTATGCAATATTCAACAGTGACTCCTATCGCAAACACGGTATGCATTCTTTGAGCGAAACGACGAGGAAAATCGAATTCGAAGACAATTTTCGGATAAAAGCGGACTACCAATCTCGCATTGTGCCGACGGGCTGTTTGTAGTCCGTTCCTGTTACGACCGGCGGTAGTTTGCAAATCGCTGTACATGTGCGTGTCTGTGTACGCCCGGCGTGTGCACACGTTCGTCTGTATACGGATTGATTGCACTTTACCTGTAAACTGATGTCCCGAGATCCTCGCGATACCAGAGCACAAGATGCACGGAGTCCCCCTCGTGAGTGGTTGATATGTCGCAGGGAAGATAGGTGGAATCTCCGACCAGTGCCACGATGTGTGATATGGGTACTAAACACAGAAACACAGAAATGATGTAATTAACAGCGAAAGACACTTTCGAAAAAGGAAAAAAATATTTTTTTTTTACATTTTGCAAATATGCCAAAAATTGTTCCTAACGATGTTTTTAACGTATTAGAAGTATCAACACTGAAAAAAAGATTGATTATAATTGGTTTACCAAGAACCTTGGTGAAATAGTTTCAACTAAACATTATTTTGCCATTATGACAAAATGTTATAAAACACTTGCGTGACAAAATAACTAGAATTTTTTTCAGTGAACCACGTACGATATTAATAATTTAACTCGATTGAGATGCTTAATTAAAATTTGTGTAGTCACATTTTTTCCCCAAAAATTCCCCCTCGAAATTGATGTGCTTTTTGTAGACGATCACGAGATCGCAATTTTTATATCACGTATAGGCAATAAAAATGTAGCTTACCAAGTCGAATGCGATACGTCTGCATATTGATAAAAGCGTAATTTGCTCGCGCGGCATATAAATGAATTCATTCTGTCAGAATAATTTTTCACTTTGTATGCAATTACGTATCGTGGTGGTTTCGTTTCCAAGCGATATTCCCCGTGATTATATAATTCGGTGATGCGTGAATGCCCGCGTAATGCGATAAGTATCAGCCTATTATTGCTCGTTCACATCAATACACATGCACTCGCGCCCGATATTAGGATAAACACCTTCGATAATTTGAATTATTTGCTTATTAATTTATTTGCTATTTCAACGATAACGTTATTTCAATAAGAATACACGCATTGGATACTGACATTTATGTAATTAAAAAAAAACAAAGCGGAAACAGCGATATTAATTTTTTCCATATTATACAACTATGCGGCTTTTATTCTTTCTCATTAACTGGTACAGCAGTATATGTAATAACGGTTGTTATTGCATGCATTATGAGCCAGACATTTTACATCCGTTTCGTGAAATAAAGGCTGAGAGGCGCTTTTCATTATATCTTTGATAAAACATTTTCCGGTTGCATATTGCACGAGGCTTTACGAAAACTTCGATGCATTCGCGTATAGATACATCGCAATAAGACTGTAAAAATTCAGCGTGCTTGTGAAGATAAAATTCGGAATGTCGAGGGTGCATCGCGCGCGCCCGGGTCGTTTGTGTTGCAAAGCGCAGCAATCCTTTCGCACGAAATTAAATCGTTATTTAACGCATTTCTCTCGACGCTTCTCTTGTTCTCGCCCAACATTCATGGACGCCGCGACGGCGACGATGGAAAATCTCGGACTATTCACGTAACTATTTCAGGGAACGTCATCGCTGGAGTTCGTGCTCGTTTCAACATTTCGCTAGGTCGTCGACGGACCCTACCCCTTTCATAGCCGCGATCGACGAGATATCCGGTGTCGAAGATATCGACGAGCAAGGTTTTACCAGAGCGCCTCTTACCGGAAATCAAATTTGCGCCGGACATCTAAAGTGCAACGAGCGTTTGTTCGCGTCGCTCCACGGCGCAGGCGGTATAAATAACATTTTTTACAATTACGTTGCCCGCTCGATAAAAAAACGCCTCCGCTCTATGCACTCCTACGTCAATTCTGAAAGCGTACCTCTGGCTTCCATTATTTTCTTATGTAACAGGGAAAAACCCATCCGTGCACAATAACTTGTGCTAGATCTCAGAAAAATGCATAAGTGATGCGTGTGACGTTCACAACTCCACAATGCAGCTCAGAATTCCTGCTGAGTCCTCTTGATGGTTTCTCTAATCTTATTTGTATATATAAATTTTTCTTAGTCCTTTGCATCTTGCAGATGAGTGGTGACTTAATATTAAGTTACTTTATATGTAAAATACATATGTAAGAGAAGTATAATAAATAAATCTCTTACGTTTTATTATAGGTACGTATAAAATTATATTAATATTAAAATTTTATAATTTTATCAAACATATATGTAAAAGAAGTACAATATAATAAATAAATAACTTTTATTACATAATAATTATATTTATATTAAGATTTTACAATTTTCATCAAAAATATATGTAAAAAAAGTATAATAAATAAATAACTTTTACGTTTTATTACATAAGAATTATATTTATATATTAAGAATTTATAATTTTATCGAAAAATCATGTAACAATTATATAACAATTAACTCTATAAAATTATAAATTTTTTAAATTGCGTCCCTTATCTTGGTCCATCACGTATATGCAAGTCATATCGATTAGATGTGTACATTGTAACGATTATTAATCAGACAAAATTCTCTGTAATAATTCCGTGCCGAAAAAGTAGTCACATCAAGGAGTCCATTGAGAGGATCAACAGGATCAACAGAGCGAACGTGAGCTCGCTGATAAATCGATCGCGACGGCATATGATACGCTCGTAAAACCCTCGTAAATTCGGAGAAAATTACGTCTTACGACTGATCGGATTAATGCCGTGTGGTAGACCATCGAGTTCCTTTTACGGATGCGATCGCATCTCGCGAGCGTTTCCGCGGATTTACCTAAAAATCGGGACTTAAAGCCGCGGTGGAATTAGAAATTCTTCGCCGAAACGTCGGTTCAGCATATCACGCTTCCCCTCTACCCTCTTTCTTCCCTCCTATCGTTCGCTTCCGCGATGCATCGAAGATCTGCGGCCGCGGACTAGGTCGTGTACTTTAACGGCGGATGATTTCATCGGGCCAACAGGCGTGGCGAGCGGTTTTGTTGCGCATGTTCGTTGTTCGATTCGCGTAATGGCTTCCAGTGCCGTCGATGGTTAAAATACTTCTCTCTTTCGCCGAGGCTGATGTTTCTCTTGTCGTTTCCTCTGTCGCCGGGACATCCGCGAGAGTGCACAGTGTCGTCGCGTATGGTATCTAATATGAGCTCTCACGCTCCGCTTGAGATCCGAGACAACGTATTTTCCGCACGTCGAGAGAAAACGCGTGTTTTCGTTACATTTTACTTCCAGCAAAAGCTCATACCTTTCGAATCACGTATACTTCATATACGTCCTTCTTCCGCGTTACAAGAATAATTATTCTCGTTGTTCGGTACACCTTCAAGGATTAGTCTTTTCGTACCGCTTCCGCAAATAATTCGATTTAAAATGCCTCCGAAGTGGTGCGTAAAATTAATTAAATAATTAAATAACAAGACTTTCCCCGTCGTGCAATAATCGAAGGATTATATTTCAACGTCGTTTCTCAGGACATTCTGTATCGAGGGGACGTGTGGCGCTCACGTTTCCCTCGGTCTCGACCAATATTCGCACCCTTCGCCTTGCTTTGCCTCTTGCGTCTACCACGATCGTTATAGCGACGTTCGAAAACACGTCTTGACGTTTCGTGCCGTATCAACGACACATGTGCATTATATCGGCGACGTTGCAGGCGTCGCTTGCGTCATGCTGTTTGTCATATCGCGGGAAGCATGTACGCAAACGGCTGTCGTGCAGCAGCGGTAGCACCAGCCAGGGGCGCACCATACAGTCTGAATCGATAATATCAAAGGGAAGAGAGAGAGGCAGAGAGAGAAGCCGTGTAGGCTTCGGACTTTGCGGCCAGCAGTTCACTCCGATTTGACCCATATAGAGTCCCTAACGATGCAAATCGGCCTAGACGACTATAGGTGAACTGAGTATTTCGAATTATACACGAGCGTATTCGGAAACTGCATTTTGTGGTTTTCTGGTTTTGTGGAAAGACGATAAAAGATAGAAGATTTAAGAGCTTTCAACTTTTTATATTAATAGCATTTATAATAGTACGATCGCAGAAAATTGATATGAGAGAAATAAGTTGACCGATTTCAATTGTTGTGAGACAGTAGAATAAAAATATGAATCGTATATTAGGAAATTAATAATTATTTTCATCAGAGATATTTTCGCCATTCATTTAAAGTTAAATTGAACTGTCGGATTTTCTCTCTATGTTATGAATAATACGCTTCTGCATGGATGTATCTCTAAAATTGTTTAATTGTTCGAAAATTATATTCTAAATATTAATTTGTAAAAATATAATTATATGTTATAAAATATGTACCATCGCGTATTTACTTCTAACGATATAGGAAAACTGTTAGCGAATTAATGTTATGAGCGTGAGTTAAAATAATTTTTGTTTTATGCTTGATCTAATTGCATTTTAGAAACCACTTTTACGAATCCAAATATATTTAAATTGTAATTTATTTTAAATTGGTTTAATTTTCATTCAAGTTATTTTTTAGGTTAATCACAAAAAATTTGGGAACGTCTCTTTTTAATCACGAGTATCCGAAAATTTTCGATTTCGATTGAGCCGCGTCGGCGCCGAATAAATAAATAAATATAGAATTCGCTTCACATCTCTTTGGCACTTGCCTGCTCCGTATCAATTATAGATGCGATGCACAATCAAATATATTTAATGTAACGTAAAGTAAATCTTTCATGCGCTCGAGTGGAGGGCAACGTAAGCGAATATTTCTGTGCATGCAGTATATGAAATGCGCTCGCTAACTACTCAATTTAATGCATTCGAAAAAGCGTTAAATTTACAAATACTTTATCGACGTGAATGATAAGCCGCACCGCAGTGCCGCGCGAATATATCAGGCATGAAATATTAAGTCCGTACCCGGGATTGGATAAATACCGTCCGGTAGCATTCGGCGCGCCTGGGGAATGGATAAAAAATGTATTTATAATAATTGAAATGTTTTCGCGGACAGACCGCGCGGTATTATTCGCCGCTTGTACAAATTCGTGGATTTGTACAAGCGGTAGCTTATGTCGTTGCATCATAGATGCGCTCTTGAATAAAGTATGCCTAGCAAAAGCAGTCTTTCCCGATCCGTCATTGTTTAATATTTCAATTCGGCCTTGATTATTTATATGCAATATACGCCGGCGTTTCGTTCCGCCGAAACAGATTGGCTGGATGACCTTCCGCATTTTTATTCGGATTTTTTTTGGATGGGGGGGGGAATGTTACGGCGAATTTCTCAGTTCTGAAATTTCATACAGAGATAACCGGTGGTTGCGCCGGCCGCGGCGTTTTGAAAAAGAGCTTGTCGGACGAAACGAAATACAACGTCTGTTGTTCGCGTGCCTGAGCTAAAGCGCACTCTAATGTCGAACGCAGCGGAATTGCATTAACGTCGCGCGCTAACGTTTTTCAATTTTCGAGCCGCTCTCGCGGAACGTTACGCTCGCAGTTTTTAAAGGGCTTATAACTTTTTAGTCACATTCACCTGTCGTTTACAGTTTGCAACTTGTATGTGACGTCGATTAGTGTAGAATGATACGACACGAATCTCGAAGAAGAAAAATCGATCAAATAGCGGGATATCGGCTGCATTAATTTCCTTCCGCGGGACGGAAATACAAGTTCTGATTATTTCACAGGAGCGCGCGACGTACACATTTAAGATTAACAGGTTATTTAGTTTGCGAAATGAAACACGACACGTACTGTTTGCATTGCATTTCTGTCAGAGAATTACATTTGTAATCTCTCTGTTAATTGAAAGATACGCGCATGATTACAAACGCGTTCTATTTGCATACAGAAGGGCATTTCAAATATTCCTCCGTCCGTTACTTCATATTGAAATTTAATAGTAATCTATCGCGGCTTTATTATCATATACCTATAGCGAAAACTATTGGAATACGGTGAGCTGCTTAAATGGCTCTCCAATCGCCGTGCAGCAATTTGCTAATGAGACAGCATTGAGAATTCGGTTTGTAGCTGAGCGAGAGTTTGACAAAATTGACGGATCTCGCCGTATTCCGTTCAATCAGCCTCCTCTTCGCAGCCCATGCACTCCGTTGATACGTACGGGCGCGCGCGCGCGTGCGGAACTTATTTAATGATCGGTTTATCTCGCAGCATCGACCATGATACCGGAAATAAGCTCGCAGCATTTCATCCCGGATATATGCTGTGCGGGCATAGCCGGAGCTCGCGAGAGCGCGTCTCGGCCACGGTGCGTCCTGAGGGATCCGTCCTTCCTATCCCCGGCCGACCGCGTTGGTTTTGCCAATGTAAATTGACTTGTCAATTTGCACAATGCATAGCAATAAGCGGGCACGCTGATGTAGCACGTGCTTCAGCTCGTGACACCCTCTTGGTTTCACGGACGAGAGACTTCGTAATATCCACTATCACTAAGGTCTCCGTAGAATTCACGAAAGAAGACTCAAAGACTACGCTGTTCAGCTGCTTCTCAGATGCATAATAAAAACTTGCTTAATTCACATGCGGTATGATGACCAACTAGTCGAAATTTGTGATAATTGACAAAGTATTGGTTCGAGCGACATAATAGAATTTTTATTTCGTTGTAAAATGTTGCGAATGAATGACATAAATAGTTTAAATTATATTACAAAATTGGAAAGTTCACGGTCCATTGAAGCTGGTATATTTTTCAAAGGAACCTATTAATTTGGGTAATTTGGTAATTTGGGTAATTTGTGATACTTTACCAAAGTATTTAAGCGACATACTGGAATTCTTGTTTAATTGTAAATTGAATAAATAGTTTAAATGGTACAGAATTGAAGAGTCTGTTGGACGAGCTGGTACATCTACTCGAAAGAACCTAAATAATTTGCGCGCGATCTTAGGAATAATTTTATCGAGCCGCTTGTACATTTGTGTCTTTGACTAGCTTGATTAAAACTGATATAATATCGTTGCACGCGATGTGCGTTATTATTCAGGAAATTATGTAGTACGAGGATTTAATTGGTTGATTACGTCGACGGTGGCGAACGCGCTTGCGTCGACCGGAGACGGCGTTCCCCATCGAGCGGAACCCGCGGTGTTCCCTTATTGGACGGGTGATATTCTGTCAAAATATTTTCTATCCAACCCCCGTGGCGTGTATTTCATTTTTCTTGGCCGAACTTAATTTCTCGAAGACGTCGATACTGTCGGCCCCCGGGAGCATTTTTCACCAAACAATCTCTCCGAGCACGTCGCGCTCTCTTATTCCGTCCGTCACTTCGCGCGACATTTCTATATTGTTCGATATATTCCACCATCTCGATTCGCACACGCATCGTATTCGGTATACCACTACAGATATGACTTGTAAATCCTTGTGACAGTCGCCGCAATGTTAATATTTCAATAGTGATATCGCTCACGAATTATTTGTATATTATCTCATTCTACACACTAGAATCATTAATGCGAAAAAAACTGCGCGAATTTTATCGTAATCTTATTATAATTATTTAATTTATTGAGAAAAATAATAATTATTTTAAAAAATGTCCTTTCAGAATTTTGGGTTACACGTATAGTACTCACATTAGAAGATATGGAAATGTACGAGCCGTATTAAGAGAGTAAGATTATAAGAACGCAAAAGGTATAAATCCCGCATAACGCCGGAGTGATGATAACACAAGAGTGCATAATACATACGCAACTTTGCAATCACGCTGAAGTCATTTGTGGCTGGGATTTTGCGCCGAGAAAACTCAAAGAGAAATCTCTGATTTTCATTTTCATATCTGTATTCATTTTAATTATGGTTCTCGCAGCGGCGGAAGGACCGTCCTCTGATGTGAATCCCTGAACACCAGCCGTACGTACACTTCCATACAACTTATTTATCAGTCGGAATATTTAATAGAGGATTAAATTATTCATGCATGTCATATCGAAAATAACAACTACCGGTGCGACAGAGTCGCTCACCGTTGCATCGGCGCTGTCATTCTTCATTTATCTGTAATTGCACCTCGTGGCTACTAAGCTTTCTCTGATCAGAAAGAAAATCTATACATTTCCGCGGGATTACTGCAAAAGACATGAATACCGCAGATTTGCCTGATTTTCGCAGTTTCCAATTACAGTATATACTGCTTCCAATAATTACGAGCAGAAAATTATCAATACGCCTGAAAAATCTTTTCGTCTGAATCGTTTAGAAATTAAAACCGTTATTTATTTTATAATGCTTTTCTCTTCCTTTTAATTTTTTTACGTATATATTATAATGATATCACAAAATAAAATTACGATATTTTTATAAGAGTGTATTCTTATTTTTTATTACATGTTTATACGTACTTCTCTCCCTCCTCCCTCCCTCCCTCTCTTTCTCTCTGTATATAATTCTGTATCCTTTCTCTATGTAAAATATGTTGCATTACTGATAAAATGTTTCTCATAATGTTATTATATAATTTTATAATTAGTACAAGTAGTTTCAAGCATGCCTCATATTTACATTATAAAATCATCACGATGCACCCTGCGATGCGCGTACATACATACAAAACTGGTAGATCAGTGACACGATGGCAAACTATTATTTTTGCATAGCGTCGCATGCACGAGTGACGTTGATTAATCGCATGAGGCGACCGATCTCTATTTCTATATAGCGATAATAATTGGTAATTGCGAGCATTTACTTCCATCAATGTAAAACTGCAGCCACGCGCAAATTGTTTTTAAACTTTTTTTTTAACGACGTTGAGCTGCCCCGTGAAAAATCTACAGCGGAAGCGTATAACAGCTCCTAAATGGCTGGAGAATTATTTCTGATTTATAGATATCCTTCGGTGGAGCGACGATAATAATTTATGCAATTAATCGTTAGCTTGCCCTCGTTTCTACGCGATGCCGGATTCTGTGTGCCGGATTGAACGTTCGCATAAGAAAAGGCTGAACAGCCGTCGCTGGAATATTTCCAAACGGTTTAAATACGAACTCTCGCTCTGCTGCGAGTCGTCAATAAAACTATACCTCGGAGCAGGTTATAAATCTTGCTCTCCAGCTTACAGCTTAATCATCAAAAAATGCTGACAGCCGATGGTGATTTATGCAGCTTTGAAATCTACGATCGTGTTAAATGAAAATACGGTTGGCAGTGCCATTAGCCGACGACCGGTACCAGCTGAATTCTACCGCATCCGATATATTCCGAAATGTCAAAATAATATGCCGGATGTAATAAATTAATATAAACAGTGAATTTATAATTGAATAATGCGAATATAACGTCGCTGTAAAATGTAAATAATTAAAGAGAGGAGGAAAGATGTTGTGAAATAGAAATCCCTTGTTGTCATCGGTACTAAATTAATTTTATATCATATGTGTTTCTGATAATTGGAAAGAGGTGAAATATAATATATAAAACAATTTACAGGAAACGAAGATATATTTTTTTTCCTTTCATCCTGAGTGCGCGAAATCTGACTGCGATTAAATTTCGGTATCGGTAATCGAAGTTAACAACCATCAATAATGGTTGTTCGATTTTAAGAGCGTGTTCCGTAAAAAACGAAAGGCATTGTCAACGAGCGGCTACATCGACGCTTTATGGACGCTCGATGGCATATTTACGGCCCTATGGCGTCGTAAAAATGGCTGGTAGAAGAAACTGCGGAATACGTGTCATCGCGAAACGGTGGATCCGTAAATTTGATAAGTGTGTTCCACTCTCCTGCGTTCCTTCCTCGCGAGCATGAAGAGAGAAGTTGGTTGTATAAGTGATTCGCAATAATGCGACGCCGTGGTGGTGGTCCGTCGTAAAACCAGGGCGTAGCCAGCGAGCGGGCTCGGTCGGGTCTTTCGCGTATGTTCTTAGATCGGCATCCGGTTGCCGTCGCAGATTTTCGTGAGTTTCTTTTGTCGTTTTCGCGCTCGCGCTTTACGATGCCGCCTTGTGAGCCAGTGTCCCGGAGACGATTACCCTCACCTTTACCTAGTTTTATCACGTACCGCGGGCTACAGATCGTACCGGTATACAACCTTGCACCTTCTGCAAGATGAATAACGTGCCATCAGGGAACCGATTATACGACCGAACTTCAAAGCTTCCGAGCTCGCGCGTCCGCCCAAAATATAGATAACCTGAGAATTATGTCGGATTATTTACGAGCGGATCAACCGAGAGAGAGAGAGAGAGTAATCAATTGCGTTTATGCTCCGTAAAAGTACGATCGGTAATATCAGTCTTGCGTGTTTTTGCATCAGGCTACATTGTCGAGATACCAAATTAGGGAGATTAAAGAAGAGGAGAGATAAAAAGAGTACAAAAGTGATGCAGTAGTAACGTTCTCCTTTGTCAGACAATGAAGCTCCCGTTACAAAACGAAGCAGCGCGTGCTCTCAATGATAGGGGAAATTCACGGACAATTCTAACGCGGCCGATTTGAGATAATGGGAGAAAATATTAGAATAGATTGGTTACCACGAGGAGCCCTATTGTCCGTCGTCCGCGTGCGGTTAGAGACAGAGGGGTCATTATCCTCGTGTTGTCGATTGCACAGAAGAATAATCGTACGAACGCCGTCGTACGCCGCACTCGGCGGCGCACGATATTGACGTTGTCCCGTTAATTCCCTTTGACTGGACGCACTGGACCAACAACGCGGGCGCGCCGGAGAGAGAGACAGAGAGCTGGTAATTCCATTTGCAGAATTTACCGAGTCAGCTCCGACTCTATTCGGAGAATATCGGCCGCGGCGCGCCGTCCTGATTTCCATGGTAACGCAGTTGGTTCAGAATGGTATAGACTTTGATCTTAGGTCGGACGGTTGTTGCGCGACGACGACCGTCATGTCGCGAGGCCGGGACCCGGTCTATCCTCCTTGTGTCGACGTCGTTAGCTTCGATTGGCCGCGATCGACTCGCTTGACTTTGCACCGCGATCGACTCGCCGCGCGCGACCGCGCACCGTGCACCTTCCTTTCGCAGTGTTAAACGAGACAATATGCAGTTTACCGTCAGTTTAGTGGCAGTTCAATTCAGCTATATCGTGCGCGGCAACGTGGATACAAGCGGCGTTGAGCTCGTAGAAGCTTCTGATAGGGAAAGTACGCAATGGAAGCGTTATTCTCGTGTAAGCGCATAAAAATGTGTTTTCAATTTTCATGTTATATATCGCCCGCTGTCGATATTAAGTTTTTGAGATAAAAAATGGAATGAAATGGTCGGAGCTTCTTTTGGTAATCTTAGTTACGATATTTTAGTTATTCACAATCCAATAAAACGCCAATTCAAGTACCGATTAAGAAATCTGACATTTTTAGGTCGTTTGCATTACTCGTTTCATGAAATAAAAATCATCATAAAATTGAAAGATGATCTGTAAAAATATCTCTATTCTATTCAAATTTCCATAAAGATGAAATCATCATTTCGTCCAATAATGCGATATCTTTAATAATGCACATAACAAACATATTTTAAGAGAGATAAAAACAAGGTAAAAATTTACATATTATTCATTAGAAAACATGAGCGATAGAAATAACAATAGAGAAAATAGAATTTAGATCAAATTCTATATATAATCTGTTCTCTAAAAAAAAAAAAAAAAAAAAAACGCAATTGTGAAAGAAAATAGAAAGTAACAGCCCATTTACGCGAAAGCCATTTCTGGCACAACCTGTTTTCAAACTTTCTTTCCATTTTAGCCCTTCTTGACCCGCTATACGATACCATAAAAGGTGATGGTGGGAGAACACGACCGTAAAGGAGCAAAACTTTATATGTCCGTATTATAGAATTTTATCCATCTTAAAACAAGTAACACTCATCGTCAATTAATTTCCGACGAATAAATGAACAAAATGAGAAGAAAACTTGTCCTGGGGGTCTCTTTCACTCCGGCTGAATGCACTGATAAACATCCGGTACATTCTAGCGAGGGCACGATCGAGCTGGTCATCGGAAGTTCTCGCGATTACATTTATCGGATTGCGATCGCTTCTACAGTAGTACAAGCCCTGGGGGCAATTCTTATACGGGGCTGAACGCTTGGGAGGCGATATTCCGTATCGTATCCTTAGTCGCCGAAGGTATTTTTAAATCTCCGCGAGATACAGCTCGCGATTCGATTATGTCGCACAGTTTATCGTCGCTGCGAGGTGCATACTCGGCGTATGCGATCCCGGCATGTGAAATCCGGGGGTGGTTTGTAAATCGGCAGAAGGCAAGGAGTATCACAAGGTCTCGAATTTGTGTGAGCGCGAGTTATGCCCGTATCGAGAAAACGGGATATTCAATTCGGTGCTGAAGAGATAGTTCCAGATATTACAATAATAATATTATACAATGAAACTTCGAGTCCCAATTCTTTTTTACTTTTCAAGCGTAGAATGGAAATTAACAAAAGTATATGTCATCCGTTTTTATACTCATCATAATCGTAATATAAAGAAAAATCGAAACGACTGTTTCGTTTTCGAAAACGATTAAAGGATATTGAAGTACATGAAGAGGCGATGCTCGCACGGGGCGAGTCTCGTAAACGTTTCGAAATTTCATGTCCATTACCGTCGTAAACTGCATTTTACGTTAGGGCGAAGCAGATTCGGTAGAGTCGATTACCGTATGTCAAAGGCGATCTGCATGCAGACCGATTCCTCCGTGAAATCGTTACCCTCTCGAAGAGCGCAGGGAGTGGAGAAACGCGAGGCGATCCTTGTACATCGCACGTATCTTGGCCATTCTTACGGAAGATGAAAGACTGGATTTAACCATTTGCATGCCGTCAAGTATAAGAAATATGATCGGCGCTCTGAAACGGTCGCGCATATATCCGATGGTCCGTATATCCGCACACCATCCCGCGTGATGCTTTATAGATTCTCGATGTATGTACATCCGCAGGGACACGCTTTCAAGATAGCCGCTAGTCGGGCGTGCAATTTACGAGGAGGATTATGAAATGTACAGCGCGCCGGTCGTAAAAGTAAAAAGCATCTGTCGCGAATTTCACGGACAGTGTCAATTGTAAAGCGCGAGATAACGCTGGGAGGGAACCGGTGGTGTGTCGATAATCTTAAGTGCCATCTCCTTTAATTCCGTGTTAAGCCCTCATTATGCGACAATCGTTCCCCATTTCCATAGCACGGCGAATCTTTCTGCGAGCGCGGCTCAATCATGTCGTGCGCGCGCGAACGTACCGTATTATTGACGGAACAATTGCGCGATTATTCGCGCACGAGGCTGATTGATTAGCGTGATAAGCGAATTGAGATCGTAGCTGCAATTAATTAGAGGATATCGCCGGTTATATACGACTCGTATTCAATTATTGCGAGTCCATTGAAGGAATCAGACATTTGCATTTTCAGATATTTTGCATTTTCTCCATTACGCTCGTGCTTTTTCGCAATGCATATTGTTTACCAAAACAAAACACTATTGGCGATTATTTTATGAATAAACGAAATACGGTTTATATACTCTCTATAAATATTAAAAAATCATAAATTAATTATTATTTATGTCTATATATTTTTATTTATGTTTATATATGTTTATAACACGACGCTATATGAATACAAAATCTGAGAGAGAGATAAAATGTTATCTTTCAATATTATATATTCAATATTAATATTGAAATATATTTCAATATTAAAGTATTTGATAAAATATTATTGCATCTTTTAGAAAGTTTATGTTCTTAATTTAATGATTCCCAATATTTCAGTTTATAAAGCCGTCGAGGATAAAAAAGCCAATACCGCGATCAAAATCATTGTTTGAATTCGCAATGTTGCATACGTCTATTAAAAAGTCTTCCTCTGCCACGTATGCACGAGAATGTCTTTCGGTGTTCGTGTGAGTAAAACATTAGGAATAGAGAAACCATTGTATTGGGATCAGCTCCATTTAGATAATCCAAAGTTACGTCGATTCTCGTCTCTAGAGCTGCACGCTCGTTAAAAGTACGGCGATCGCTTTCTGTTCTCCGTCCCCAAGGTGCACTTCGGGAACATTCGCAAATTCTGTTCGTATCACTTATATCGCGTGTCTCGAGCCAAGGGTGTATGAGTGTTGTAGTGAGCGGTAAACGGAAAGGAAAAAGCGCAGTCAAGATTTCGTAGAACTCCCTCAAACTTACACGCGAAGTTGCACTCTCGCCTTTCCGTTCTTGCCGCTTTGATTTTTAAGAATTTGAAATTAACTTGCAAACTGCAGAAATACCTACATTACAGTTTGGAGATTATTCGGAATTTTTGCTCACGTTTAAAGCAATTCTCTTTTTCGTTAAAGAGCCGATGTAATGCTAAGCACATACAGTTTGCACGCTTACCGCTTTGCTTTTTTGCAGTTACTAAAAAAACCTTTTAGGCAAAACCGAATATACCGTCAACATCCAAAATGCATGGAAAATATTCGTGTTTTATTTCACGCAGTTTATTTTACTTACAGCTAATTATAATCTGGTCGTAATATTTTAATACGCTTTCCATAGCTGCCACATTAAAATTAATGAAGTGAAAAATGTATAAAAAAAGATTTTGAATATATACGGACATATAGCACAGCGAATTATTTATTACTTCAATTACATAAAATATGTTTGCGTGTGTAAACTCTTTCAATAACGATGATGACATATCAAGTAAAAATCGGTGCAGCTTGTGACAAAGTATCGTCGAGAGAAATTCGACTTATTAGATAGGACTATTCCGGGGGGGTTGCAAATGCGCCGCTGCGGAAATAACAACAGCAGCAGTGCGTGCACACTCGGGGGTCATAAAGCCTCGCTATACGAGAGCACGAACCGAGAGAAAAGAAGAAGAAAAAAGAGAGTGTGTGTGTGTGTGAGAGAGAGAGAGAGAAAAAAGTAATAGGTATATGCGCGCGAATGCGCGTCTCTGGAAATAATTAGAAGACGCCCTCTATAAATGGAACTCGTGAAATGTGGGCGATGCGGAGTTTCATTAACCCCAGCATCATGTTTCCCGCCCGGTTCGCGGCAAACGCGTCGGGGGGTGATTTTTCTTTTATTCTCGCCCCGCATCCCAACATGCGCGCGCACACACATACACACGCACACAGTCACTCCCTTTCGCGGTGTCACTCGGCGGTGGCGCCAATACTCGTCCGCTCAATTTCCGATACTGGAAAAAATCCTCTTCAAACGCCCCCGTGCTATTTTTTTGTCATCCCTCACGCGACAGGCCGGCGAGGAGGGAGTGGCGCAATTAGTTTTCCGACCCATCTCCATATGACGATCGTGTGTATGGTCGGTGAATCTGATGGACCCCGATCGTCCCTTCAGGCTTATTTATGCAAGAACGTGTCTCATCCAACACATGCTATCGAAGCTATATTACTTTGCCCCAAAAGTTGTCAAAATATTCTCTCTTCCACTTTACAGATAAATGCATAATTTCAAAGTTGTTTTCATGAGTTACGCAATAATATCTGCTATATTTTTTATATATGTAAAATATATCAAATATAAATGGCTAGAGCTTATCGGATAAGAATTTTTGTTTGTAATTACTTTTGCTATTCTTCGCTGAATAGACAATGTTAACATTTCCGGGATGTTAGATCGTTTGCCAGACGACTACGTGCAAAACGACGATATTTTATGATGTTTCAAGCACGATCTGTACGTCTCGAGGGGGAATGTTCCATTATTAATTAGAATTCCTCGGATGTCTCGTGAAATATCGTAAGTACTTACAATTTATCTCAGGAATGTCTTTCAGGAAGACGACACATTTACAGCGACATGGTATAATGGCATTTCGGGAGATGCAAAGGGAATAATTGCAGCAACATTTTTAGTGTGCGAATGTTGTGAAAGGGCGCACGTACACCGTCTAAATAATTCTATTCGCCAGACCTCTGGTGTATAGTTTACGATTCCTGACTAAGAGATTCCCTCGTGAGCGGTGAGGTTTCGGTGCAGCGACCTTAATAGGCGCCAGTCTGCGGTCGTGACTTAGGCTGAGGCAGACGTAATTTCGCAGCTGTTAGCGCAACGACGATCTCATAAGAAGCGTCGCTACCTCGAGGCACGTTTCTTGATAAAAATCACAATGCGCGTTTCCCGTGCCGAGTCTTTTTTTTCCCCCTTTCTTCTCCTTTTTACCCCTCGTTGTATCTCTTTTCTCGCTTCCCTTTCCTCGACGACACGCCATCCAGAAGACAAACCCATTTGCTGCCACTCCCTACGTGCAGAGATAACGCGCCCTCGACGTAGCCGGCACGTCTTACCGTGCTATTCTCGCCGGGTCACCTTCGTACTCGCCGCATTCTCGCTTCCAGGTTCTCCTCTCTACCTTCGAGCGCCCACATTCAATTTGCTGGCGACTCGTATCGTAATGCCGGGCGGCGAAAGCCCGTCGAGATTCCCTCGTCAAATCGGCGTCCATCAGGCGCGACGTTAGCGCGTGGACAAGAGCGTAGGAGAAGAGCGATAAAAATAAATTAAACGTGATCAGCTTGGTCGCGTCGTAGATTCACCCGGACCGGACGAATTGTGAGCCCGTCACACACGTGAAGCGTACACATGAGAGTAAACGGGTGTTCCTGGCCTTCTGCGATCGATCAGGATGATGAAGACGCGGGCTCGCGAGGCACGAAGCGTCTGCGTTTAGCTCACTTCATAATCCCTCTTTCCCAAGATAAACTCATACATAATTTAGCAAGTCTCGCACAAAAAGCAGCAAATTTATTCCAAATTAGAAACGTTCTTGATATTTACATACCCCACGGTAATTTTCATATCTAAAATATTTGTTCGAAAATTCGACACTTTTTCTTTCTCCATTAATGCTGATAAAATATTTTTACTTTTACCGCAAACTGTAATTATTGCAGTAAATTGTAACGTTTCGCAAGATTCTCGAATCATTTCATTCGATACTTTGCCCTGAGTTTTAACTCGCTATGATCGCTTTTGCTTTTAAAACAAATATTTAAGACAAATATTTGGCTTGCATCAAATTACTGTTACGGCGGTATCGGGCGAGGCAGTTAATGAGTTGCGCCATGAATTCCGCTGAATGCGCGCATGCGAGATCCGTTTGTTCAATGCATGAAATCGTTTGTTTCCAGGCGTGATGGGGGTTTCATTACGCGAAACAATTTTCGAAATGGTAGAGCGGACAGTACCCACGTATTCTAGAAACCTTTAACCCGCTATTGAAAAATCGCTCGTATCCGCGTTACGGAATGCGCGTCGGATCGAACGGTCGAAATAGCTCACGTAGCTCGCAGCCCGTTGAGCGAGAGACAATGCGCCGCCGATGGAAAATCGCGAGTCGAAAAACGAACGGTCGGACGAACTTCCGCGCTCGTTCAAAATAATCGGATAGCGGAATAGCGCGAACGCGTGAAGGCGCTCAGGACCGCCGAAACGTTCGCGATAAATCAGACGCCGCGAGATATTGTTGCGATGGTTTAGTTTCCTCGGCGATACGCCTGACGATGATGATGATGATGATGCGGCGTGCGTGACACATCGCAATCAATCGCCGGCCGGTATCTCTCAACTGGCAGTAATTAGGCGGACGGTTGATCGCCGCAAATCTTTTCAGGTCACTTGTGCCGGCGTATGCGCATGTATTCACGCAAACACGAACATTCCCGTCGGCATTCATGTAAAAAGTGAGAGGTCAAGGGAGTGTCGTGCGTGACAGCGTTGATTCTTTAGAATTCGTGGGACCGAACAAAAAGCAGATATGTTCTAAAAATCGACGAGATATACCTATAGATGAATTAAAGGGTCCGGACATGAAAAATAATCGACCTCTCGTGACTCGTACGGGAACGCGAAGGACGGATTAAATGTAGAAAACGTTATTTTGCATTTTTCCTAGTATTAAACGAGCCTGTCTTTAGAGGGCTTTCGCCGCGAACGATATGGTAATTCGTAGTCAAAGACGCAGCGTGCAACCACACCCCAAGACCAATTCCAACGTGCGGGTGCTGGATGTTCTACAATTCGAATCGGTCCGCGCTATCCAAATTCCAGAGCGTTCGAGAGAAAACGCCGTGTAGATTCGGAAATGCAGTTGCCGGCTGGTGTTGCTGTTGCAAAGGGCATTCCGCGCCGCCGGAAATGTTCGTTATCACACCGTCGGCCGAGCCGTGAACGCGCGTGGGAAACGCGGCACGTGCGGCGCGACGCTGAATGGCACCCTAAACGCGCTACGTCTCGCGCGACGGACACGGTAAATATCGCTTTTGGACGCGGGGACGTTTATCGGATGTTACATGCGTTCTCCCTCCGGTCGGAACATATTTCAGGCGTGTCAGGCCGAAAGCCCCGGTTTTATCCCACTCCGGTCCCGGGGAGGCGTACGGCGCCGGTCTCGCTGTTGCGTCGCCTCGTAACCCACAACGGCTAAGCCTAGACGGGATTAGACGGGAACGGGTACGAGGTGTCTTGGGAACGGCGTAGTCCGTGGTCCCGTAGTCCCACCGAGCCGCCGCTCGGGGGCTGCTCCATAAACATTGCTTTCGGTATCGAGATGTTGACGTTAATGGCGCGTCGCGTAATATCCATATGCATGACCTCGGTAAGAAGTCGGGAGTTAACCGGAATGGCCGGTGGCTCTCGCAACTGCAACTGCACTATGCGGCGCCCGTCGTTTAGGTCCGTTTTCAAGACTGTTAAAGTAACAAGATTTCTGCGCTTAATAAAGCACAAATGACGTCTCGCCGCGGCAATATAATATAACTTATGGCACGTTTTAGTTTCTAAGCTCTCTCTCTCTCTCTCTCTCCTCTGTACGTGGCTCCCGTGCGCTTTGCAGCCCGTTTATAGCCATCTTTAAGCCCGGAATGACTATATTTCTTATTGTTAATCGCGCTTTAATACTACGCTGGCGAATACAATATTATTAAAGCAATTGTACGTAAAGACACTATCCACTTCCACGTATGACGTATTCCATTTTGCAAATAAAACCGCAAAAAGGATAATTACTATTGTAAATGCCTTTATCCACCCATATAGCGCACCGAACAAATTTTTATACGGAATTTGTTAAAACTGCAGAGTCAGGTTCATGGAAGGATCAAGGGGTCTTTGCGCTCGGTCCGACACGCGCGTTGCATTCGGGAAAAACTCATTTCGCCTTTGCTGCAGAGTCTAGAATTTGCGGCTTTGCTGCCTGCATCCGCGCCGTCGCGAGTGTCTCGGAGTGCCTAAGCCGGGATTAGACAAACGAGCGTGAAGCTGGGAAGATGGTGGCCGGGGAATCGTGGCTTTTCGGAGGCATCCGTGCGCTCTCCGTTTGCTCTATATACCGCCGGTTGCGAAGCTCGCGCGGAGTCTCCGCAGAGCGATATATACGACTGCCCCAACTGCCAAATTTCGTAGCGCGCCATTCGCATTCGTTCACGGAGAAACGTAATCGCGCCCCATTCCCAGTCGCCCGAGAAACTCGTTTCGCTTTATTCATGAGGAAGCAATCTTGACGCGGCGGGACACCCGAGGACGCAATGAATTCCTATGAATCGATAATAGCGATGGAAATTTCATGTATTGTCCTGTCGCATTAGAGACATTCGTCGATATTTGTATCTTGCCTCATCAAAATATATAACTAACTTGCAATAACTACGACGTTATTAAATCGGAGATGATGGTTAACCATGCCATAAAAAAGTGTTCATTTAACATGTAAAATTCATAGATCTGAACATAAATTATAGAAATTTGACACAATCATTTTTATAATAATAACGTTAATTGTGGAGCTAAGTTTATTATGAGAGAAGCGTCACGTGAGGATGATGAAGATGTCTGTCGTAAAATATGCAATGTGCGATTCGTAAGAAGTCGCACTTGAAGAAGCGAATTTCGTTCGTAAACGATAAGGCGGTCGTCGAACTCGGAGAAACTCGGGGACGATGGAAGATTGCGCGCGAGCGAGGAACAGTTTTTCGCGTTCATTTGCAGGATCGATAGTACGTCGGCAGCGCGGACGGAGACACGACTTGAAAGAAATCCAGTGGCGATGAAGGATAGTCGCCTGGACGACGGCATTTGTCACGGGGGTGACCAACAGGTAGCCAGCGGTTATTTCTTCTTCCCGGCGACGGAGTGGAGTGCTCATGCCGGTGGAAACGGTTCGATTACATTGTGACCATTTGAATGGGTTCGAGGCTTGATAGAGGCCGGGGAAGAGCCCAGCGACGTTGTCAGAGGGAGTGTCGGACGAAAGGGGAACGGACGACGCGCGCCATCGGACGTCGCGTCAGACGGCGACCAACAGGTGCCACGATAATAGAATTTTTCTTTGTGTCGGCTGTGGCGTTCGCCACGGAAATTTGACGGGAGTGTTCGCGGTAGCCGAATAGCCATACATCACATACGCGCTATTCGCGGTACCAACAGGTGAAAGCGACGGCAACGTACCTATTCTTTTCCCTACGATCGACGACCGGAGGCTGGCTGTGC
Source organism: Tetramorium alpestre (assembly GCA_021460005.1). NCBI lineage: Eukaryota > Metazoa > Arthropoda > Insecta > Hymenoptera > Formicidae > Tetramorium > Tetramorium alpestre. Next base: position 880,540 of record JAJVSH010000034.1, on the reverse strand, counting down.
GACGTCGAAACGTTTCACCATAAATGTTATCGTTAAAACTGCGAATATTTCTTTTCAAAACAGGTGATTGCCGCTTCTGAGACAGCCGTGACGCTGAACAGTATAAGAAAACCGCATTCCGCACTGTGCACGTCGCGCCAACGTTTTTACAAACTTAAAAACATAAAACCTTTTCTTCGACGTAGAGGTTTTTTGGTTGCTACGCGAACGCGCGATGAAACGACTAGAAATAGAGAGAGAGAGAGAGAGAGAGAGAGAGAGAGAGAGAGAGAGAGAGAGAGAGAGAAACGCTTGCGATGCGGGGCGGGAAGTAATAGTGACACGATGACAAGCGTAACGCGTAATGTAATACGCTCGTGTAATTAGAGGTGCTTCAGCGCGGAAATACACGAGCGGTTGCATTGTGCGCGCCGTTGTTTTAGATTTGATCTTGACATTATTTGAAGGCGTAATTTAATAAACCGCCATGCGAAATAATGCACCGCTAAAAGAGCCGCAAATCCGTTTATTCATTTCGCCGCTACGTTTCCCCCGACGTTTCCGCGTAAAATCGAGGAGAAATAGGCGAGCCCCGGTGTGCGTACATAAAGATACGCGAGATAGAAAAGAGGATTATATGTACCATTGTTTTACTTCTCCCGATGTTATTTCGTCGCGGCGGAGTGTTTTAAACTTGACTCGGGGAAAACGGAGTAACAACGACGCGAAATTACAGTCGGTACCGCGCGTTATGCAGATGGTATTGTTATTCCGGCTTCTCTGTCCCGCGATATTGCGCGATTGTATTTGGGGTTATATACTGTACATATCGATGGCGAATTTCGTATACCGTCGTATTAACAGTACCGCGAATTATTCCGTTGAAATAGTTTTAACTCCGTTGAGTATTGTACCTAACCGAACGTAGGCAAACACGTCATCGCCAAACCTCATACTGTTTACCAACGTTTCGATAAAGTTGACTGGCATCAGCATCCTATTATCCATTAGATAGTGCGCGGCTTTGCTCAGCGGCAAACCAATGATCGATAATTCACATATTACATCGAATGAATTTTCGTTAATTAACCTGCATTCCGCGATCGCATATCGTATGTTTTTCAACCGCAACTGAATACAATCTGAATACAAATTCTGAAACAGATCACTCTCGAGATTTCGTGGAAACTATATTGCTGCGAGAGATTATGAAAGCGTGCAGCACGCCGATTCATGAGATATTAAGAGTTTAATTTCAGTTATTATTATTCTGTCGTTCAAATTTATTTCTGTTTCCTTTGCAAAATTAATCTCGGACTGAAACGTAGATGGTAATTATGGTTGTTAGTTGAAAATATAAAATATAAAATCTGCGTTAATACTATTATTCTTTTAGTCTATTGTATATTTTTGCAGAACGCACCTGTAATAATGAAATTGAATTATGAGAGACTCGCACGAAACACTAATTCACATTCATATTTCAATACATGATACTCTGCACATTAAGAGCTTACTAAATTTCCCACTCTGATTTTATCGTGCGAGTTTGGATATACAAACAGTCGACGAGGACACGAAATTTTTTTTTATAAAATGTTTTAAAGTATATGCGTTTTTCAAAAGTAGAATCGCGAATGCGAAATCAGTCCTTTCATCGCGTCGATAAAAGAACCGCGTTTGCAGGACAAAGGAGAGTCGCTAAAATTTTCGCACGGATACCTAATTATTTTTTCCATAGGCGGATTTTCGTTGGTAAGCCTGTGCGCGCGCAGCTTAATTATGAATCCTGCGGCTTAATTACGAGATAAAGCTAACGAAACAATACGCGCCTTTGTTCACAACGCGCAAGAGTTTCCGAATCGTTAAAATTCTATTTGGCAGCGTGTATATCCGTCAAGTATGACATCGCGGTAATCCTTTATTCCGCTTCCTCGCCGAAACCATTTCGTTTCCCATTCGATACATACTTCGCTAAACCTGCAATTTTTAGACTGACGTTACAGGGAGATCGATTGATTCGATATACTGCCGGTAACGGATGGAGAACGGGATGTTTATATATAGGGAGGAAGACCGATAGAATTAATCCCGGCGAATTGAGATAAGACAATGATTTGCAGATTGTCGATAGACTTGTCGATTTGACAAAACGACCAACAGGTGCGCCGACGGGAATACTCCTCCATCGTAGTCGTAGAGAGCTATTTATTTTTGCGACCGCGCCTGCATTGTTTTCACGACATTAATGACACGGAACGAAGCGCGCGGTGCTTTCATCGGAGAAGATCTTCGGCCTCTCTTCGCAGACGCGCATACAAATCGCGCGGCTGAAAATACGACGTTAATGCGACCAACAGGTGCGGCGTCGGCGGCGACGACGAATACCTCCTTTTCTCTGGATGCACGCCGACAGAATTGGCTCGATTGTATTATGCCTGTCGGGACGGGATTTCATTTGACGCGAATCGTAACGACCGAGGCTCCGCGCATCCGCATGCGGCACGACAAGTCTGCGCTCGTGTGAGCTACCCGACTAAACTAATATTCTCCGTATATATCGCGGGAATTGATAACCTCCGCGCGGCGGGTAAACACGGTAAAAATTAATGTGCGTATGAGTCGCGTATTACGTACAGTATATTTACTTCACATTCAATTAATTACTACTCGATATATGTATATTTCGTCGTGCTATTTTATCGCTTGATTATAATTGTTATTAATAAAACAAACTGTATCCTCATTGGATTAAATTTCGAGCGGTGCAATACCCCATCAAGTTGCCCAATAATTATAATTACGCTTCTATCGCTAAGTACATATTTCATATAGATCGACCGTGGGTCGGCTGTATCGGATACTTGCTGCTTTCAGTAACGCGCATCGCGGGTGATAGATACCTGTGTAGTTTGCCTATTACTCATACACATACCCATTACAGATTAAATATAAAATGTAATCAAGCCCTCGAACGGATTGATCATTTAAAATGCAGACGATACGCCGCTATAGTATCGCGCAGCTATTGTAACTTGATGTATACCTCCTATACTGGACGATATACAAGGAAATTAAACGGCGAGCTCCTTGTTCTATTGCTTTACATTATCCTAAGCCGGGATATCCGGCAGAAGTATTAATAATTACGCCGGGTAAGATCTTCCCCGAGCGAGAGAAGCGGAGAGCCCGGCGCGAGGGGTAACTCATTAAAAAGTTTTTCTCCAAAGGTACTAATCCTTTTGGGGTGAACTTGGGAGTCATCAAATTATCAGCCCCGAGTTCTGCGATTACGGGTGATGGTAAATGAGGAGATCATTTTGAAACTTTTGCCCTCGGAATGCCTTTGCTACTCTCGCGCCAGCTTCCAACCGCGTCTTTCCGTGACACGCTGAGCTGTTATTGATCGTCGCTTTAGCATGTTATTAACTCCCGAAGTAACATCGGCAAAACGTTCGTACTCTTGAGCATCCACCAATAGGCGTTAACACTGACGGTTGTTAGAGAAGAAAATGAAGAAAAAGAAGTAAAGATGCCGCTTCCTCGTTTAAAATTCATCGCAATTAAAACCTTACTTTATCAAATTTCGCGAAAGTTATTACCGTAGTATTTAATCGCAGTTTGCCTAGTCTTAATATATAAACTGTTTTAGTTAAGTTTATTTATATATGCTTAAGATATTTAGATTTGCTAAAAATGTTAATTTGGCGTTATCATTTAATAATGTCTGTAAATGTATCTTGTAATTTACCTTCATTTACCCACGGAATATCTTCTATTATTATTACCGTAATATCATTATATTAATAGTATTCCTAGTCTCTGAACATTCTTGGCTGAAATTTAGCGTCGCAGCGCGCTATGACAGACGTTTCACATTGAATCACCGTTATTGATATTTACTTTCGGCGTGTCTGGGAATAGTCATCGTTATTTCGCTTGCCTGCATCGACTATAATTCCTTCAACGAACACGTCGTCGCAAAATGTCTATAAATATCTCATGCATATTTCGTACCTGTACGTATATGCAATGAAATATTCTTTGCGCAGTAAAATATTCTATGCGCTCTGCCCGCATGAACTGACGAGTAGCGGGTAGTCTTTACAAGAGGGAAGTTTTACGAAAGACGGAGTTAATTAAAACTTCCGTCCCCGGGACGAGGGTCGAACTTTAAGGTGGGATAATTAATTTATATGTGTAACGTGCCGCTGACATTGCGCTGATATTCATTTAGCGTATGGCGCGACGACGATACCCCGGTCGTTCATGGTTTCCTCGCCGCTCGTGACACACGCGCGATTTACGAGGAGCGTGTCAAGCGCCGTGTTCTTGCGCGCTCATAAATCTATTTCGCGTCTTCTTTTCCGACCCGGGATGTCTCGTCGCCGTCCAACGTCGAGAATCGTCGCCTCCGAAAATGTATCGAGTAACGGCGTCCTCGGCGCGCGCTCGCCGGTGAGAATCCCCTCGAATTATTCTATCATAAGACCGGGATACCGGCGATGCCAGCTGTACATACCGCAAAGGCCGTTTGCGTGCAGACGCCGCTGTATTCGAAATACGATCGTAAGAGTGCCTCGCAGAGGCAGCATCAGAGGTTGGTCGATATCTCTCTCGCGTACAGTCCGCACAGGAAGCCAGGCCACGGGAAGTACATCCACCCCTAATTCGGAGCAAGTGAAAATTTCCCTCGTCTCGCCCTTTCGCAACCTGTCCATCATTTCCCGCGGCACTTCCAGCTTACCTCGCACAAGCTCATCTCGCGATATCATCATGATATTGTATTTTATTCATATCTTAGAGTCATTCGAGAAGTAATATACTAAAGAATACGTAATAAAATTTAGAATAATAATAATATTAATGAACAGAAACACGAGATAAGATGTAATTTTCAATGGAATTATGATACTTGCGAGCTGTTTACTTGAATCCATCTCATTTTAATGTCTCTCCATTTATGCTAGAACTTTTGCATCCTACTTATCCCAGTCGCGGAATACAAACTTATTCCATCGCGCCTTTATCATTCCATTTCTTTAGATATTCAGATGCGACTGTTATTCGAGCGAGCAAATACATTATCGTTGTGTTCTATGCACCCCGATTCTCCCGAAATTCTCGATAAAAGCCGCTCCAGCAGCCACGTCGGAACGAATCATCTGTGAGTATCGAGCAACGAGATTAAGTCTGACGCCCACTTTCCGATGTTGTCTCGTATAATGGGATCGTCTTGGGGACGAGATTACCTTCAACGTTAATCAGATTACGATCCGCGCCTTAGTACATAACGTTTAGCTTAGCAAGTTGTGTTTATATTCATTTTAGTAGTACGGGCGAGCATTAAAAATCATTCGCTCGGACTCTCGGTGAATGCGCTTTACAGTGGTATTAAAGCGAACGTAAGTAAATTATCGTTATCCATAGAAACAACATACCGGAGAAAATCCGGATTAAGTGGAAACAGCACTTAATGGCTCAGTCAGTGAGTCCGTCCGTCGTTGGCTGGTCCGGCTTTTAGAGTGGTTCTCTTTAAATTAAACTCGACATTCGCGTTATTTCTCCTATTTACGTTTCATCGTGAATTACGCCGGGGTATATTCAGTGCATGTTAACACGCAACGTTTCAGGCCCCTTTAAGCGCGAAGTAACGTACCGATAACAATGTCGCTGACTACAGCAACGATATCGGTCGCTTTGATCGAGCATACAAACTAAGCGTCAAAGTAGTGGAGACGTACTACGGACGCCCAAGTAGTCGGAGACGTATAACGTATCCGCCGCGGCAGCCAGAAGACATGCGAGGCATTTTCAACGGCGTTACTGTAATTTCACACCGTGCCGCAACATCGCGGATATAACACGATACGCTCTCTGCTCCGTTAACATTATTTTATGCATTATTACATTAGGCAGGCGTTCGCGATACAATAACAAACTTTACGATTGCACTGTGCCCAGGCGACGCGTGGAGCGGCAAATCCGACGTAACGTCGCATTACGTAAAATCACGTTACATTCCCATTAAATTGTGTAATACCGCGCCCCGCCACTTATATCGAAGCGCCTTCGTACTTACGTACCTACAAACGACGAGCGATGCCTGATAAAGTCGTATTAGAGGCAGCCGGGCTCCGGCGGTGCCTTTCCGCGCGCGTTATCGACGTACGGCGTCTTATCAGGTCGCATGGTATCGAGGTCACACGGCATACGGGCACGCGAAGGACGCCGACTTTTGCGGACGATTGTATCTCGCTCGAGTTGGAGTTACGTTGAAGTGGTCCGTCTGGATATTAGGTGGCGGTTCCTTGATGTAAAAACCTGCTCCGTTCCTTCTTTCACCCTCAAACGGGTCGGCATACGACGCGCACATAAGCACCGCGCTACTTCAACGAAGCGGCAGGTGCTACGATATTTCGTGAAAGATACGCGGATCTGGGGACTCTCGCTCTCTTTGCAACCTCCTTATCGCGCGGCATTCACACAAAGACGTCAGGTCAGGGAGGAAAAAAAGGAAAATTCACCGGTGAAACCCAACTTTTAACGTCTCTTAATCCAATTCTCGTCCCTAGACACGAGAAAACGTATTCTACGAAAGAATGCATCCCATGTCGCGTTTGCTTTGTAGATAGAGATCACTCTCGTGTATTGTGTGCATCGAAAATTGAACCCAAAATTAATCGATTCGGGATATTACACATGTTCTGAAACTAGTTCTCCCGAGAAGCATCGTGCGATGGTATGCGGATGGATAGATAGATTCATTTATTATGAATCGAATTGAATTTCACAAACGCTACAAATGCATAGACATTGTTTGAAACAGAGCTAGCCAGGACTTGATAACGACATGTGTAAAAAAGGAGAAGGACGAAATTATATAGCATAAGCATGAATATGTTATAACGTAATTGTATATAATTAGAGACGGAGAGAACACACGAGACTAGAACTTTTTCTAGAATTCTTTTCTCGATTATCACTATTGTAATTTATAAACGAACCCACGCGTAATTTAACGATCTAAATAACTGCTAATCCCTTTTCTAAAAAAAAAGAGTAAATAATATTGAAAAATTTAAATTTTAATTAATACTTAAAAATTAAATACGCGTCAAAAGTAATGTTTTTACTTGTTAAAAATAAAATTAAATATATTGGTAGTATTATTTAATTTTTGTCGTTCAATTTTTGTTCAAGTTATTATTTAAATTATATTTACGGCCTCGTCAACAAGGTATAGTGTTTTAGCGGGTAAGGCAAGAGGAAGAGGATCGGGCACAAGTGCATCGTGCTCGGTGCTCGCGGAGCGGAAACCAAGATCTGCCCGTGTAATGTATGGCCGCCCAGGCAAATGCATAGTTCCACGGCTGTCGGGGTCAAACGGTATTCTCGGCGATGGCCTAGGAACTTCGTGCGTGAGGTATGAGCCGACACGATTTCCAGTCAAACGTATGCCCGGTATATATACTACCGAGCACATCGATAAAGGGAACGACTATGGCAAAGGCCACGCTAGTTGGTCCGGTCGTTCATGGCTATTATGATATCGCGCCATATAGCGGATTAGATAATCCCTTTGCCGCGCTAATTGCGCGATATATATATTTGCTGCGCTCGCCTCATTAATGAATTCCCGTTCGGGCGATCGATGTAATTACGATTAATTAGGATACATTAGTTATTAGATGCGACAAACTAAAGGGGTTCCGTTGACTGGGCTCACCCGTCGTTTGCACAAATACCAGTCGCAATTTCTGCCATACTCGGGGATTTAATATCGAACATTAAGCGTATCCTTTGTACACGTCCAAAATCCTTTCGCCGTTTAACGTGAGTCATAGCGAGCTCGCGCTGCATTTCGCTACATTTACGCGAGAGCATTCTCGCTCTCCCTCTGTCTCTCTCTTAACGTTCAGCAATACGGTTGCATGTTAGAAAGTAGTCCTCTCAAGCGGGTAGAGTGTACGTTACGAGCGAAGGGCTTAATTGCATAATTGCATGTCTGAAATTGTGTGGGTGTATAATCCGGCAGCGCGCGTGCTTAGCGGGTCGACTCGAAAATATACTGAAACGGCGATGGGCGTATACAGGCCGTTACATAGATCGCGTCATTAGTACGTACAAATGGCTCATTTATCCGCGCTCTTGTAGATAAAGATCCCGATTGTCCCTATCTTCAGATCTCTTTTTCGCCCCCCCTCCCTGCCCTCTTTTGAAATTCTTAACGTCGAGCGACACGCCACGCGTCGATATCGCGTCAATGGCGGACAGTTTACGGACCCATCGCGTGATTGAATAGCCACTTTAAAGTTACCCGCACAACACGGAAACGGGAAAAAGTTGCGGAAGAAAGTTTTCCCATCGTCTCCGGAATTTTTTTGGTAGAGTGATTGTGAAAAAGCGACGCCTATAAAACGCGTTCGGCGCGCCCGAGCTCAGAACTTTTCGAATATTCTCGAGCAGACAGAGAAAGCCGTGAAAATTTCTCGGAGGACAATAATCCGAATGTAATATTAGCGACATTGGACATACTGCAACTTTTGCACGCCTACGTGCACTTTCTAATTAAATCATAGGCAGCGATGCGAATCTATTCGCGTGAAAATTAATTAGCGACGAGGGATTATTAAATGCATGGAAAAGAATTATGAATTTGCGTTTTTGTGACAATGGTTCGACTAATCCTTCGCTGGTTTTAACTTCCATTTTTTGCAGTTGATTACAGAATAGATGTATGAAACAATACGAAATGAATCAATATGTATTTTCTTAGGATTTATTTATTAATTAACGTCGTTTAGTTAATTAACGTCTATTGTTCGATTTCTTGCGCAGCTTCGTCGCTTTCACGTCGCGTAATTATTATCAACGTTCAGTGCGAAAATGAGGAGTAATTAATTTTATTTCGAAAATACGTTTCTGAGATACTTGCGTTCATCGAATTAACATGAAAGAAACATGTCTTCCTTCCTCTTGCCGCACTTCAAACATTACGTTACGTCCGTTACGTCAGTGGCGACGTAGTTCAACCAGGAAACGTAATCGTGAACGATGTGAAAGAGACTTTCCGCTTTTGAACACGGAACCGTGTGGATACCGCGATTTTTGCGGGTGTCGCGCGACGCGAACGAAATCTCTCTGTTTGATCGTCTCGAAAGTCATCAATTCCCTTGTTTACATGAGTTTTCCATCATCCTTTTCATTTTCTCGTCAACGTCACCTAACGGATTCAATTCGCTCACGTATCCGGTGTGCATCGAAGCGAAAGGATTCACGGTCGATAGACGGTACACGGCAATTTATCGAAACCCATTAAAGTACCTTTGTGACCCTTTACAACACTTTGTGACGCATTTCACAACCGTCAATGCAAATACCGTCTGTCATGCATCATTAGAAAATGCACCAAGATTCAGGTCTCTCTCCTTGATATTTTTCTACATCACATAAATTCTAAAAATATTCTAAAGATATTCAGTTAAATATATCGGTTAAATAAATACAAAAATTTTAATTAAAAAATGACAGACGCAATGATTAATTAATACTGATGAAATTAATATTAACGACGATATCATGCAGCTGATAGAATAACAGGAATTGCGATCTGAAATATTTCAAAATGCAAGCATAATAAATAACAATATGAAAAAATAGTAATTGCAATAAACAATTATATTATTATAAAAATGGTTCAAAAATACTGAAACATTACACTGTTAAATATTAAAGAATCAAATTTAAATCAATTCTTTAAATTAAGTAAAAGTATATTTTAAACTATCATATATCAAAATTACTATTTTAATACAAAACATTTTATTCCGTTGTTTTAACTAAATTAAACACATAGAATAAGAGCAATGACAAATGATTAAAAATGGCTTAAAAGAATATAATTTAACATTAAAAATCTAACAGTGTCGGAAAATATGTAACAATTGTGACACGATAATCGAGACACGATAAGATGAAATACATTGCAAGTAAAAAATACACAATGTGATCAATGAGATTGATATTGACAGCTACAATTTCCTCATGCAGGTGTAAACAGATTCGAGCTCGAACGCCCATTATCGGATTTATTCACGTCGCTGAGAATGCAAGGGCGCTATTTAAAAATTACAAGCGAATAAATGAAAGCGCGATACGGGCATCGCTATACAAAGCAACACAATGTCTGCGATTTACAGGCGCGTTTTAAACGGCCTCGTGATTTTTTATTATAAGCATTAAATTGCCACTCGCGAGCACACTCGTGTTGTCCATCGACATAAATCTCATACGCGACATTTATGCATTATTTATTAACCGTGCACGCTGGTCAAACCATAGCCGCGCGTTTCACATTTGGCAACACGGATCGCTCTATGGCTTAAGTTTATGGCTTGTGGAAGCCCCTATAATGAGATCCTCCGCCCCAGATAATAATAACTTAATGCCTCGTCGCGCAGTTCTAAGGATTGAGGGGTGTATGGCACGAAGGGGTGCGTAGGGACTCGTGATTCTCTATCTGCCCTTTTTAAAACTGTTGCTTACGTACATGCCCTATTGCGAAATGACAAAACTTTATAATTTGTCGGCCCGAGGGCGACTTACGTGCCGTGAAATTAATTCTCAAGTGGATTCTTAAATCCTCTTTCTCTCCGTGTCGGATTGCGAATGAACAATCTGCCGTCTATTATCTGGACGATAAAGCTTTTGCGCACCGAGACCTATTTTCACGTAACAAAGCATTATAAAATGTTTTTAATGCCAAGCAAGACCTCTACGTCAGGCATATATTTTAGATTTCCGGGAATATTCGGCCCAAATCAGAAATGTGAAATTCATAACGGTTCCAAGTAACATTATAGTTCATTATCTCACTTATTACTATTCGTATTATACGTACTTGTTACATGTAGAAATATGATGTATTGTAGCGTACTTAAACGTATTATACATGCAATGTGCCTATCGTTATTACTGGAGAGAAGCTATTTCTATTCNTATAATATAAATGTGGCTAGACTGCTTTTATTATATTTGCATGCATATATTTAAACTCTCTATTTCCGTGTTAATATATATATATATATATATATATATATATATGTGTGTGTGTGTGTGTGTGTGTGTGTGTGTGTGTGTATATATGTAATAGATGTATTAGAGGTATATAATAGATTACCTCTATCATTATACCACGACATTACGCTAGTTTCATTAGCGCGGATGTAACACAATAAGATACAGTATATAAAGCACCAGACAAGATACAGCTTGAAATATTTCCTTGCAGTACATGCTAGTCATAATGTCTACAATCAATGAGAATGTATCTCGCAATTATCCATTATTACGTTATTATCGCACTGGTCATCTAAGGCATCATTAACGATCAAACGGATATGCTCGACGGTTATTAGAAACCCTAGAAATTCCAACGGTCATTAAACACATCCGCATAATTATTGGTGACATATTATGTCTAAGGAAAGTAATGACGTAAGAATGAGCAGTTGTTGATTACGTCCGCATATCGCGAATATTAACAGACGTTCATTTGGCCAGCGAGAGGTCTGACAAAAAAATTGAACTAATCACGATGATACATGAATATACGTTTTACAGGGAGATGAACCTTTCGAGGCGAACAAACGAAGGCTGGGCGCAATCTGCGAGTACGCGGGCCGTGAATCGTGTGCAGCGAAAAACTTTTCGGAACCGTGCCACGGCTGTGGCACTGGGCCCCTGCGGCCATGCGCTGGCTATCGATCCGGTCCTCTCGTCCGTCCCCGCTTCGGTGCGATAGCCGCACGAACAAGAGAGCCGGGGTATTTTGTTTCGCAAAACGCCTGGTAAAACGAGCGCCGAGAAGAAACCGACGGAGTCAGGAAGAAAGAAGGTTGAACGATCCCTTCCGATCGATTTTATTATATTCCGCGAGAGAAAAATCCTCTGACCCTCGAAGCGCATTAAAATAGCACGAAATGGATCGAGACGTGATAAAACGAAAGAATAGTTACGGGTAATATCTTATTTTATCGTTTGACGTTTGTAAATATCAACTAATAAATAAATTTGATTATAGCAATACGAAAATATAAAAGTTATTGTAGTAATACTTAGTAATAGAATTGAGTGTGTGTAGGAGAAAAATATCACACGGTACGGTAAAGTAAATTAGCAAATGAATAAATTTGGAGACGTAATGAAAACAGCATTCATAACTGCAAATATATGACAATAAAATATTATACACATAGCTTGATGTTTAAATGACAAGTAACTCGAGAAATGTTGAGACAATTCTGTAAATAGCACAGTAATTGGACGAAGAGTGTATCCAAGAGGGCTATTGTCAGTCGCATCTAATGTCAGAAGCAATTTAGAAGGAAAATGAGAGGGCGCACACAAGAACAGACGGACTCCCTTAACTCGTTGAGTACACGCAAAATACAGGAGGAGGAGAAAGAAAGGGCGCGGGGAGAGATGGAAAGGGGCGCACAACCGGAATTGCAACTGCCGCACGACCCTTCCAATGATCGAGTATCCGGTGACCTGACCATCCCTCTCCGACATATATATAGTATCCCTCTCTCTTCTTTCTTTCTCTTTTTCATCTCGTAGACAGTGCGCAGAACGAGCTCATCTCATGCCGGACACGAAACTCGCCGAGTCGTGTAATGGCGGACACGCGAGGTGCGAGAACAATGCGTGGATTTTTGGCAGCGAGAGAAATTACGAGGCGCAATCTCCACCACGTTCTCGCCTCGGACAACCCTTAGGGTCATCCATCCAGACGGGATAATCATTCGGCACGTGTCTAACGCGCGCGTTACGTGCCAATGTCGCGGGATAGCGATCGCAAATGGAATCGGGGTCGTACATACGCCTTCGCTTATGTCACGTAGTCCGATAAACTGGAGAGTACGCTACGAAGTAATTTAACCTCCGACTACTATGCGGTCGCAATTTGAAAGAGACGTAACTACTTCCTCATGAGGTCAGTTTGACGTCGATCGTAAATGGCGTCACGTTTCACATACAGCCCGGAAAGTATAATACGATCGCGCGCGGAAGATTATAATATAAAATGTTGGAAAAATAACGAGGACGCGTGTACATGTAATACAACCCGCTTTAATAATTTTTATATTTCTCCGTCAACTCTCTTGTTTGCAATTACGGGAAATATTTTTGCGCTCTCGTGCCTTTGCATTTAAATGCGGACGATATTTTCGCGCAGCCAGCAGAGATACGTTTACTCCAATTCTTTTATACTTTGTCACGATTGTATCTTGAATGCAGTGTAATTCGGAAGCTCCCGTATCTTCTAAAAGTTCGTAGACGGTAAACTGACCGATCTATGTCACCCCGTTGCGATACGAAGGAGATATCTTCCCGTTCGTATTTAGCAATTAGGTGAAAAAACATTCATTCGACTTGATCTGGGATCAACGGGATTTAATTTTCCAAGTGCTTAATGTCGAAAGTTAAAAACTTACCGCAAGTGATGTACCTCCGTGAAGATTTTACGCCGTAGAATCTACGAAACTCAATTACACTCTTGATAGAATCCGTGATTGGAACCATCTAGTTTCGAGAGATCACTACTATATGTAAGAAGACAGCCGTTCAAGTTCGAGTTGTTCGCAAAATTAACTCTACCGCTTCGCTAAATGAGACGATAAACAAAAGCAGAGAGACGCCCACGGTTCGTTCCATAAATAATTCTGTATATACATACATCAGTTTGTTTTAAAGGTTTACACGTACATTAGTGTGTATTTTGAAGAAGTTACGAGAGAGTACGAGTCATTTACTTTACGGAATCCTTTTGCTCGGCGCTTGGACGGACTTACGCGGGTCTACAGGATTTTAATTTATACAAACATGCCGATGCGATGCTGCACGACGCGATTAACGCTCTGTCTCATTAAAAATATCGCGCGTTGCCCAATGAGTTTACATTATATTTTAGAGTGAACTGAAACGCCTCGAGCGATCGTCCGCGCGTTAGATGCAAATTTTCAATTACGACTTGCCGGGACCGACTATTACCCTCGGTGCTCTACCGTGAAATTAGAAAAGACTCTCCGTGTGCCGCTCCGTGCATGAATGCCGCATTATAAGAGCGATCGGCGCTCCGGACCAAAAGAGACCAAGAGAAAGAGAGAGAAAGAGGGGGAATAAAAAAAAGATATATCCATTATATCTCCACCTCTTGAATTCTAACAAAATAGATGTATGTGCGTCACGCCGTGCCACTTAAGGTGAAGAAAATATCGCGCGACGTTTATTCGGATGACGGAACGTACGGAACGTACATCGCCGCGAGCCTCGACATCGTAAATACGATCCCGCATTCAGGTCCGCGAGTGTTTTCCTTTTTCCATTCGTCCTTCAGAAAACAGTCCGCGCGATGATGGAATTCAATAATAGGATTTTCAATGAAAAAAAATACACGCGCCATGCTCCGCGAATGGTGCGTAAACGCCTGGCCTGACATCGTGCGTGAGATTCTTTACATTTTTTCCAAAGGGGATCACCATCTGCATAGGTATCATTTAAGTACGCGATATATCACTCCCGCGCTTGCGCTGCCAGCTGGCATACGGTGAATCATTCGCCAGACTCGATAAATTGTTTCCTCCTACGGTTTCCCTTGAGGAATGTTTTTAGAAAAACCCTCGCGGAGCTCCTTTCCCCTGCCAAACGACGGCGTTACGTACCCTTTACGTCGAAACCGGCCGATCTCGTCTTGCGATACGAAATGGCTCTCGCGAAATGGCTCATAAAAATCGTATTAAGCGATAAATTAAAATTTTATTTCAGGCTCTCGATAGGCCCTCAAACGCAATACAAGCTGCTATAGAAACGAAAAGCACTGTGATCGCTACCCTTGCAATCCCCTTCTTTTCTCCAAAATATATTGGATAATTTTATTAAAATCAAATATAGACCGTTTTATATAGAGACATAGTCTAAAGATAAATTTCTGTTTAGAAAATTTAATTTCATATAATCCTGTTAAAAAAAATGGTTCAACTGTTACCTGTGCTATAAAAATATTTTTTTAAATTATATTTCTTATACATTTGAATGTAAAAAATGTTGTATATAAATTTTATCAGTTTTTATCATTTTGCTAGAATAAATAAATTCCTAAAAAAAAAAATTGATTTTATTTTCCTTCAAGATATAATTTAATATCTTAAAGAATCAATACACAATTTAGAGAAAGGAAGTAATTAATTTCTTCTTAAACTGATATATTATTTGTCGAATGTATGCATTAGTTCTCCGCATAATCAATGCGCTGAAATGTATTCCTACTAACTTTTTAAGGATGACGGATTTGCGATGTGAGAGAGCTACGAATTTCCGCATACTATCTCCATAAATCAAGCCTTATATCTTTTTCTTTGTCCAAACGGTAAGGATGACTGGTTATCTGATCCGCGTATATACTCACTATATTATATACACACCCGGATCTCGTCCACACACGGATTTCGTGTATATATATTGTCAATATATTCGACTCTATAGAAGTACTCCTGAAAATGCCGATCGCTTCGTGATATTCGGCTTTTGCGCTTCGTAATACCGCCGGGTAACCATTCATTCTCTTTCGCGATCTTCGACGTACGAAACGGTAACGTATTCCAATGGAGCCTTCAACCGAAATCCAAGATCAGATTCGCGACACGCGCCGTCTACCCCTATTTTGATTCAAGACGTACCGGCGTGTTTCGCTCCGAGGCGTTTCTTGAAGCGGCGATTGACTGCAGATATTCGTCTTTCCGCTTTCTCTTCCCTCCGCCCGTTATGCTCCTTATCCTTGCCCGGTGCACGTTTCTCGAGTACGGAGAAACCCCGTTGTAAAATCCGAGCGAGGTCGTGCGATTTTTCCAAAGAAGGATTCGTCCAAGCTGATGATCCCCGAAAGCAGATAAAATCAGCGGAGGTATATATAGATATATATATAGATATACACATAACGAGAGAGAAAGGTGCGCATTTCCGGGAAGAACAGTAAAGAAGAGTAAATTAGATTTGACGATCTCCTGGGTACAACAAATCTGTTCTAGATCTTTGATATGGCTTACTTATGCCGTTATATCCCCCAAGAATCAAAGGACTGTTGTACGATTTATTGAATTCCACTGTCTCCCAGCAAAAATATGCCTTTCGACCTTTTAAGATAAATCCAATTTTCTACTTTCCCACTATTCATGTCATACGGGCTTGCATTAATCTGCTTCACTTAAATATAATTTTATGCACGCTCGCGGGATTTAAAATTACACGGAGCAATTGTAAAAGTAACAAAAGTAATTTCGCTGAATTTGGAAAATCAATTTACAATTTAATTTTCCTTTCTGTGAGGTTTGAATATTAAAGCATATAAAAAATGCTATTAAGTAATCAAACTTTAAAGCATTTGTTCCGAATTAATCATAGTTTCTCCTGCAATGTGTATTTATCGCAGACACATTCATTTCCGAATACATCTTACTCTTATAACGTGAGCAAGGCGACAAATGTTACTTCCCACAACGGTTTGTCGATAGTTCGACAGAAGTTCCGCTGCAGTTGCAGATGTGTTTATTACAGTTCGCGTTCGACGGTAACACGCAAAATCTCGGTCTCCCGCAAAGAAAATCTGCAGTCTTTCGTGGACGTTCGGCCAGCTGCTTCACAATAGCACAATGAAAGAATTCACGATATGTGGAATTTTATATTAAAATTCCCTCGCTACGTCTCTATTTCTTCCTTACAAGCAGCACGCGTAACTTCGTTACGATGCAACGACGTTGCATAATATAACTATAAACTTCATTTATGAAACTTTTTGCTTCTTTTACCTCGCTGAAAATCAGAAATATTTTGATGAAACAAACGCAAATTAATAGTTTTACTATGTACATTTTTAAGAAATCATATTATAGACTATTAAATACAAATATTTTACATCTTTATAATAAATGCTATTAATCGCTCCATTAAAAGTATATTCTTAAAATTTACCAAGATATTTAGTTAATGATTAAATCCGGAGGCAAAACTAAATCTGAAATTTACATACAGGATAATATTGATAATTCATGCGATTTAAATATTTGATTAGCCTGAATGTGAAATCTTACACTACGCTATCAAAAGTTTGGTATGAGTATGATAAGAAGATTTACCTAACGCCATCTTCCTTGCTTTCAGCATGAAGGCCGTGCAAACTTCTAAAACTTTGTGTTATCTATAACATCCGGAAGAGATGATTTAAATCGAATAAGTACGCGCGATACTTCACATAAAGCACACCGTGGAGTTGGGGAACTCCTCGTGCAGTTCAGTACTCGTGGAGACGCGTCGTTTCCTCTCGGAAAAATTCGTAACGCAAATTATTTCTCCTCGGGAAATTCAAACCTTCGCGGGACGATTCTATTTGAGAAGCCGAGATCTTGTTTAATAGGTGACGCGATATACGTAACGGGTACTTCTTTCTGTCGCAGCTTTACGTTAAGTTGGATTAATGTTACATGGGAGCGAACTGAGAAACATGATTCTTAACCAAGCGCGCTAGCTTAACGTATTAAACGACGGAACTTTTCTTGCTCGTAAGGCGAGTCGTTGAGATTTCACAAAGCTCACCTCACCTCACCTTCTTTCGCGCGTTTCTCCGTGCAAAAGGTTTCTGTTTGATCGTTGATTCTCTTTCGTTATCGTTATCCCAGCCGTTTCATTAATCAACCCGCTGCATTCGGCCGCTATTTAAACAGAAACGAATTCGTACCTCCTATACTTTTCCGTCGTCGTGCAAATATTAGCGCGTAGTTTTATACTGAGAATTTCCAACAAGAAAAAGAGTAACAGTCGCTTTCACAAGAGTCACAATCAAAAGGAGCAAGATATTATTAATTACACGACAAACCGAAAAGAAAATCAAGAGACAGCTTTGCGCGATAATATCACCCCAGCTGAGGTGTAAAGTGGCTTTGAATCTACTCCATTTGAATACTCTTTATTAAAACTGGAACTTTGCGGTCATTCTGGAATCCCGTGTAGTTTCATAATATAAGTATTCCACGGCGGCGATATTATAGATCGCAGACACAACGGCACAACGCGAATTCACAAGATCCAATCTGGGAAATGCTACTTGCATCGCCATGGAGTATTCGACCGGGTTTGTCGACGTCCAATCTTCAAACAATGCCGTCGCTCGGCGCTTTTCATTTCCTCCGTCTCTAAAGTGCCCTTTTTGCAAGCAGTTTCTTCGAGCATTGTTTGATCGCTTATTCTCTTTGGCCGTTATTATCCTTCCGTCTTGATATATAATGCAACTGTCGCTTTGAGTACGCGTATCGCGTCCGCGACAACTCGCCGCGCGTCGTCCGATGTAATCCCATTTTGCCGGAAAACCAGGTCGCGAAGATTCGCACAATTTTTTCGTGCCGATCCCGATACGTTGTTTAGCTCCCTCCCGCAAAATATCCCGCGATATTCGTCGCTCCTTTCATTCGCATAAGAAAACTCTCTCCGGATTTTCGCTGTGCCGTACATCGCGAATCTCGGCGGCGCCGCTGACCGAAATTTGACATTCCGGCGCAAATAACCGGCAGAACGGATGCGGTTTAATTTTTCGAGACTGACGACCCGGTGTTGCACGCTGCAAAACATGCGGTTAAGCTGAGAAAAATATTCAGAAAGAATGTGGGCTTTTGACGTGACGTTCACATGTGCATACGCTCTGCTTTTATTATTCACTCGTATAATGCATTCCTTTCGCTTTACTGCAGATTACCACAGAGATGCGAGATGATTTTTTGACTTTATTCTCATTAGGCGTTTATTCGCAAATCACGTAGCGGGGTCAGGTCGCAGTCAGCTGGTAAAACGCGATAAAATATTCCTAACGTGCAAAAATGCACCGTAATCCGTAAAAGTGCGAACGAAAGCGAAACTTTCGCGTGCAAAGATCAAATCTCTCATCAATCGCTTTGTCGATATTAAAATTTTAAGAGCGCAAAAACTGCGTGTGTTATTCAGAGCATCCGATTCCCTTTTTCTGCTTGCGCACGCTACTATCTTCGAGGACGGGTAAGAACACTGTAGTGCACTCAACCGGAATTCCCGCCTTCAACTCCGAGCCAGATTTACGTTTCGCACGATTCGCCACAAATCCGTCTTATTCGAGACGAGAGAACGTTTCCCTTGGTCCCCGCGTCTCCGGCTTTCCTCCGAGAGCATGTCTCGAGAGCTTCGATAGACTACAGACTACCGTCCTCGTATTGCACGTACGTTTGATCGGTGATTTCTTTCGCTTTTTTCTACTTTTCCCTCTCTCTCCCCCTCTTTCTCTTTCGTTGGTATATCATGTGGCAGCGGTGGCATACAGCTGTGAAATATGTATGCTCGCCCGAGGCGGGGCTTTTTAAGCTTGGCCGTGCTCCAAAGGACCGAGGGCGCGAAGTCGTGTCATATTTCCTAAATCATCGCACGGAGTCGAACGTGTCCGAGGAAACGAGCGATCAAGCGGGAATTTCCCGCGGAATTTTCCCCCCATAACATCGCGAAGCGCTTTCCATGTAGATTATTTTCGATCCTGATAAACGCATTTGATGATTCAAGTGGTGAGCGCATTAAATTTGCGGATAGTCAAAGCTGCATAAATCCGCCAAGTGATTTCCCTGTTGTACGCCACTTGTTAGTCATAATCCCCAGTTCGATTCAATCTTATCTTGCATTTCGAGAATTGTTTGTTTACTGGTAATTTGTGAAATAAATCAAAGCACAGTAAAGTACAGAAGCTTACCGTGTTGTTTAAAATTATATATGAAATAGAATTTTTATCTGTACACGTGTAAAAGAATTTTCTTTATCAATATCAGATTCGTACAAAAACATTTTATTATTTCAACGTTTTAGTTGACGGATATAATGTTTCACGGCTGGTATAATGTTTCACGACTTTTGCTTTTAATAATAGTTAAATTATTGTGATTTAATGTATTTTTACAACTCTCAAAAAATAATGTCGAGGTAACCATGAGAAATACTGGAAATATTTTCTTACGGACATGCAGTATCGACACGTGTATGTATCAAGAGATATTACATCGTATTACAGATAAAAATGTAAGCTATAATACCGCCTCGATATCCGGTCGCAGGTGCAAGTACGTAACCAAGTATGTGCGCAAGGTATAGATACGTGCTGTACACGCAAACTTCCAATGATAATAAAGACACGACGTAAGGCTGTAGTCTTCATTACTTCTCGACCAGTAATGCAACGGTAACCGTTGTGCTATTTTAGAAATGAGCAATACAAATTTGAAGCTATAAAGGAAATGCAACGTTGCGACTCCCAATCCCCTTGCGTTTCACAAAAATTTTAATAAAAACTCGCTTTACATTGTAAAATAAATATTTAGAATACTTGGAATATGTTAATAAATGTCTGAGTGCAGTCATAATACATAAGTAGAAAAGCGTAGAATAACGCGACTCGAAAGCCTCACGACATTCATATCATTTGCAGCCACATTTTACGTGACCGAGTGGAGCCGCGGCATAAAACGAGAAAACAGGCTTTCCTCACGGGAAATGAAATGTCAATATGGTTTACGGTAAAATAATTACTATAGAATCAGCAGTGAATTCCTCACTGGGAATCAAATGCTGTGAAAAATGCGTTGGATGCGAGTAGAAAGCGCATCGTTATATCAAATAACGCGTAATTTGCATAACGACCATGTAACAGCCTATCGCTTTGAATCTCGGGTTATATCATTTAACGTAACAGAAATAAAAAGACTTGTGGAAGACACATATGTAATCAAAGCGCAGTTTAATGACGCGGTACGAATCTAACCGCGAGTATGTAATATGAATTATCTGCTCACCGAGCACACGTTGTCAGGCGTGATAATCATGTCATTAAATGTGCTCTAATTTTCCTGATTTATTATAGTAGACGAGAGATCTCTTGTTAAAATTCATGACACGTTAAATATTTTCATCTAGCTCATCTATCTACCTGTGATAAAGGCATTTCTAACGCAATAATATCTAGCACATTTATAATTGTCAATATCATAAATAAGTATATAATATTTCGCACCTTTTCAAAACCGAAAGCCACGAAATAAAGTTTATCTATAATATTTCG
>JAJVSH010000034.1:768908-857513 GCA_021460005.1 Tetramorium alpestre | reverse complement strand
TACCTCTAATACATCTATTACATATATACACACACACACACACACACACACACACACACACACATATATATATATATATATATATATATATATATTAACACGGAAATAGAGAGTTTAAATATATGCATGCAAATATAATAAAAGCAGTCTAGCCACATTTATATTATAGACAATTTGACTCTCACGTTTTAATATCATTTAATAATTTCATATAAAATAAAACTTTACAGTTATATAAAGCATTTCATTATTCCGTATAGCTATGTCTGATATTTATTATAGATTATTTTTATGATATGATATGATTGTTTATGACAAATATAAACACAATATAAAACTTTTTATTAACCTGATTATTTTCATCAAAAAATAGCAATCTTCAGAGCTTCAAGAATACAAGTAATAAAGATTTAATCATTTTGCAGGTCTTTGTTACATCAATGAGAATAATCAGCGTCAAATTATATAATTCAGTGGGGTATATCTTGGTTGATTCAGTTTTCATTATCGTAAAAAGTGGCAAAGCTGCTAACAATATTATATGCAGAACTCATTTCGTTGTTTACCACCTTTTTACGTTCATTATTCCTTCTTGTATTCATTAGTTGCACATAACGTAAAGCAAATTTAAAATTTACGTTCGCACGTTGGTTGTTCCCGAGATACGTTAAAGTAGGAGATAAATGTGGAAGGAAATAGTAAGACGGAGAAACGTCCGACGGCACTGCATTATTGTGTCTTATTGTTAACACCAACACTGTAAAAGCTCGAACCGCTTAAAGGGTTATATATGATAATGACGTCGATTTTTAACACTTTTGTTCGTCGCAATGAGATCCTTCGCAGCGTGGTTGCGAAGGACCCCGGGCATGTTTTATCTATGTGGCGAACATCAGTTTCCCGAAAGTAAAATAGGGCCTTTTATCTTACTTTCGTCCCGACGTGGTACTCGGTTCAATTTTGAACGGTCTCGGCAAGTCAGATCTCCGTCGCGTTAGAAGACACATATTATATGTTGGAAACAGGGCATTAAGTCGAAAAGCACACAAGTACAAGCTTCTTACGCTCACTTCGAGAAAGAAGAAAAAAAAAGGAGAGTACAAATTCTATCCGCGACTCCAGTAATCTAAACTTCTTTTTTTTTACGAGTTCGTTCAACGGTGGAACAAATTCTCTCTACGTGAAATTCTCCCTTTCTCTCTTTCTTTCTCGCTCCCTCTTCCCTTCTCTGAAACCTATTCAACGTGTCCTATTTTCTCGACGTTGAATTTCGTACTCATCTCGTACTCGGTCCGTGGACATTGCAGTTTCAACGCAATTCGCGTTTATCGAGTGCGACAAACGAGGCGGGATACTTTGTCTGGGTTGTTTGGTCGTTCAATCAGGCCTGCGTCTATGACAGTGTACGATACATCCAACTTAAGCATGACAATTGAGAGAAATATATTGCGCTTTACTTTATTTACATCTCATCTATTAATGCAAAAATTTAGCATGTTTATTAATGATAATAATAAATCAGTTTTATAAAATTCTTCAAAAAAATACCTGTCAAAAATGGTCTAGGATATTGCAAATGGAGAATAATAAAAAGGAAAAGCTCATTTTTATATGCCAGATTCAGTTTACCTAAACTGAATAATTTTGTATTTATAGTTATATGTAATGAAATAGAAAATAATCTCTCAATTTAGATATCCACGTACATGGCTGTGCACGTATGTGTCATTGCGCGTTTGCAAAAAGTCCTTCATGCGACACATAGAGAAGTCTAACTACCCATCTACATCTAATCCCCTAACTTCATATGAACAGTCAATTAAATTAGTCGGACGAGCTCCGAGGCACCTATCGGCTATCTTCTCCAATCACCTGCAATTCCGGTAATACGCGGCGACGTGCAGGTGGTACTCGGACCAATTAAGTGCATAACATCCCAAGTCGGAATCGCTCGAGTTCAGGATCCTTCATTCGCCTTCTCAGCTTAAGGCGCTCTTACAAACATATTACCCCGAAATTCTCTCGCGCTCGCTTGGGTTCCCTGAACACGATCCAAGTCCGCGTAAAGTGGCCCACTTCGTTTGATCAACGACCCCCATCCCGCCCGTATCGACGTAACGTACGTATTTTCTTAAATAGAGGCGTATCTCATTACATTATCGCGGAGCGGAGGGCGATTAGGTGCTTATCGCGCTACTCCCGAGGAGTTCGGAGACACGATTTTTCACTTAACCCACGTCTTTTCCTTACTTCCCTCGCCCTCCGCGGCCCGCATATCGAACAAAGCGGAGCATTCCGCAAAGTTTGGCTGAAGTGTAGAACGGCACGATATTCATGGCACGGCCACCACTGCCGAGCACCATCTTGGACCCCTTCATCCCCCTGGCAGCGTGATTAACTAACCCCGAGCGACAACAATCTCGAGTTCCGAAAGGAGGGCTGCCACCGATTCTCCGATATCCCGGTAAATGGGCCAGTCTGGAGTTTACTCTCGGCCTCGAAGTAATTGCACGCGCTCGGAGATAATTGCCGCGACACCTTTGTTACGAAGCTCCTACTTCGAGGACAGAGAAGCTCCACGGGGTGTCTCAAAGTTTCATTGACATCTTCTTTCGGAGTAGGTTTCCTTTAAGAATGTGGATTAGTCATTAAAACTAAGTTGATTTACGATATTCAGCATCAAAAATGATATATGTAAGTTTTTGAATATTTTGAATATACATTCAGACAAATGATTTCTCCGCACGCAAGAGTTGTCAGACACGTGTAAGGAATCCTCTGTTTCTCCTTCGTTAATAAATCACTGTGTAGTAATTAAATTTAAATAAATTTCGAACATTAACCGATGTTACGATTATACACGATTTAAGTTTTATTAATTGATTTATGATGCGAAAAGTGATTGCATAAATTTGTTCTATGAGTTATGATTCTCGAAGAAAAATGTGATAGTAATTTATAACTTAAAGAAAACTTGAAAGAAATACTGTTTCTCTTTACTATTTGACTTTCGATAAAAATGAACTCAAGATGAAAGATATGCTGATTGCTTTGGGACACTCTGTAGATATAAAGCCGAGGAGATGGAACTAGAGAGTTGCGGTAGGAAGCCATGCAGAGAAGATGCACGATACTGAGAGCGTCGCAGCGGATTAGACAAGGAGTGATGCGATAATTGGAAAGTGAAGAGGGAAAACTAACTAATTGTACGTCGTGTTCCCAAGCCCTCTCTCATTAGTAAACGTTTCCAGATTCGTGAGAATTAATTTAACAAATCGCAACGCACTGTTTAATGTAATTTCACTTATCTTACGTAAAATAAAAAAAATCTGCAAACCCTTTTAATCGTATTTTCTATACGAAAATAATCCGCAAATGGAACAAGACAACAAATCAAGCCAAGACAGAAAAAAAGTTGCACGACGAAACTCAATTATTTCTCCGAGTAATTCCAGGATAATATTTTTTGTACGTGAATTTGTAGAACAAATTACTTCAAATTACTTCAAAGACGAGCAATTAAAAAAATAAGGAAAAACGTAACTCTTCATTTATTAATGTACGAGGCTCAGATTTCCCAAATCAGCGATATGGCAATATAGTAGTGTAACCTACATTGACCAATCCGCGTGCACAATGGTAGATAAACCAGACGAAACTTTACCTACGGGAAAGTATGACACTCATGGGACACGCGCTCCCTGCGAAACTTTCGACATCACGTGCCGACCGTCGAAATATCACTAAAGCGTAACGGTTCGGGAAAAAGTTTTCGGATGCGTCGCGTATCCGCGTAAAGCTCCCCATCCCCCATCCCCGCGAACAGTATCGAAAGGACATAAAAGTATAAAATTACGTCTGGGGCTGCAATACACTCGACGCGTAAGTTACGAGCGGCGAATTCCCGCGAGAGAAACCCCGAGAATACACGCTTCTTTAAATTTCGCTTTTTCTGTCTCCGTATATTTGTAGAGGTTGATTAGCCTCTGCGAACAGCAAGATACTGCAAAGTATTGATCGCATATCCTTTACGATAGTTTCCATCTTTCTGTAACCCGCGTCTCGAATGCTTTTTTTCTCGCTCAGACGTCTCGAAAGAAAGCGGATGGCTGTATTTAAAAAAGAACTTAAACGTCAGTCAAAGTCGCTGCACCATCCTGTTTGTCTATTTATCGACGACCGTTGCAGCCGCAGGAAGATCCTTAAGAGACTCTATAAATTAGTTTCGAGCTGTTCTGGACACTACAACCACGTCGTGCACCTTTCAATCTTTCCAGGGTCGGTTTTACGGTTCAAAGACGTGAAAGAGACATTTTCTGCATTTTACAAAGATTTAAAATAAAAATGAATAGTATCTTATACATATACTCCAAATTCACGTAATTTGCCAAAATTCACGCCATTTTTCTCTTTTCTAGCAAACGTTCAAATTAAGAATCATTGCGCTATGTTAAATCAGTCCTGGTTCTTTTAATATAGTCTGTATAATTTTAATAATTTATATTCAGAATTAATTATTTAAAAAAAGATACAACGAATCACGCAGAGCTAAAGATACATAATGTTATTGAACGCGAGAGAAATTGATTGAACATAAAGTAAATAACGGTGAAACTAAAAATATATATACCGCAATATTAATAAAACTGTGTCAATATTGACAGTGTTCATAAAAATATTGAAGATAACAGTATATTGATAGTAATATTGATGTACTGTAAATTCTACAAATCCCATGCTGCGAGTCCTATGCGATTTGCAATGCAAGAGATATAAATTTAAATTTTCGAATATATATAAAAGATACAATAATTTATCTTTAGTTTTCCATTCGTACTATTTGTACGTATTTGTTACTCTTTTTTTCTTCAATTAGCAATTAATATAATATAACTTAACAAAAGATATAACGTGATTTCTGTTCCTAAACGAAATGCCATTCAAAAATGGCGTGATAATAATTTTTAATTATTAATCTACTTTCTGTAAAAATTTTTATATAATAGTATTCTTCACACGTCAGTAATTGAGGGATCAGAGCCAAAACAAAAAGGAAAGGTACAAAAATACAGTGTTAACGAACAAACTCTCTCTCCAGACTATGCTTTCACCTTCGTTTTTCTTTCAGTATGACGCAAAGGGTTTCGAGCATTTTCGCAAACAAGTACAAATGTACCGTTACAGCAACTTCCGTTATTGCTACGTGAACGCTTTTTGCAATTATTTTGTATGTTTCTAAACACGTTTCCAAACCATTGATTAAAATAATAGAAAATCGAAACATCTTGTAGAAGAATTAACCCTTATTTTCGAGCTTTTAGCCTCCGCTAAAACACTAATATATACTTTACTTAATGAAATTCGTAACAGTGGCATGGTCCTCTCATTGGGCTACTAGCACATTTGGATTAAAACCGGCCTTGCTCCCAACTTAGAGCGTCGTTTCCTTTTTTGCTGCTTTGTCTCGTATCCTCCTTCTCCCTCGTGCCCTTCTTCTGGTGGAGTCGCTCATGACGAGTGCAGCCAAAGTAACGCGTTCGTTCGTCGTTTCGTAACTTCTTACTCTCCATCCCTCTCTGCAATCCCGCTCGTGCGCGCGCGACCCACCTCCTTCTTTCCCTGTCGCTTTTCCCTCCAGGCTCCTGCTTTTTCTTCGATAGGGTCGTGCTGCGTCGCTTCAAGAACGAGTTTAGCGTCGAGTCGAAAGCTCGGATGCGAAATGGTTGTAAGAACCGAAGGGTCATGAGAGAGAAAGAGAGAGAGAGAGAGAGAAAGACATCGAAGAAAATGCACGCGATGGAAAGAACCAAGAGAATGACGAAAGACGAGATTTCAACGGTCGATCGCTCGGAGGCAGCTGCGAAAGGTTCGAAAGCGTGATCGCGGATTGCTTTCCTGAAAATCACTGGCACCGGGAAGTTAACGGCCGGACAGTTACCGGGCAGAAAGTCGTTAGGAAGTTCCTCGCCGCGCGACCACAGCCATCCCCCGTAAATTCTTTCGTTATTAGTTCCGTCGAATTAGTTCTGCGCATAGCACGGAAATTACGAGGCCTACGGAAAAGTTTCTAATAAAGATTTTATCTTGATAGCGCCACTTGAATAGCGATATATGATACTTTGTTAACTTCATTGAAATCGATATTTGTGGTTTCACTCGTTCGAATAATGCTTGAAATTTCTCGATGTATTTAAAAGATGTGTAAAATCGGAAAATCTAGATAAAGAGATCCTTCAGCAATAAAGATATATATTGTTAGAAATCTATTATTTCGCGCTATTGTTTAAAGAAGCAATAAGAACTTTTTACCAAAATAATAACAAATAGTTAAGGATTAAGTTATCATTGCTATATCCATTTGTCTTCCTTCAATAAAATTGCTGAGTTCACCGCAAATGTGTCTAGGATTAATCGAAATAAATGTGATAATAAAAAAAATATATATATATATATATATAACAATCCATTATCTATTAAATGATGAAGAATCGTTATCTTTCCCTCACGATCTCATAATATTAAGTGCACAATCAGTCAATCATCTCGTGTGACTTTCTAATGTGAATTTCCTTGGAAAATTTTCCATAATTATCCTTTAATAAATCTCGTTATTATCGCAATACAAATCTGAGTTATACTAGTATCACGTTGCAGGACATGTTTGTGGACGTATCACGGGAGTTTACGATTATGGTGGAATGTTCGGGATCAGAGCAAAGACTTTAATACCGCCATACTGCGCGAGAATGGCGATGCTGAAATTTGTGTTGTAGACGAATAGTCGCTTCTTCTTCTTACGAAAACTGACTCGCAGGACGAATTGAGCTCGCAGTGATTTATTGAGAAATTCATTTGCTTAGATTACTGCAACAGACATTGCCCTCCATTAAGATGGTGCGGAGGTGGGCCGACAAGTACACGAAGGGCAAAACCTGATGTCTGCTCGAATGAGAATACCACGTACAAGATATACCAAGAGATTTTGTATGAAGGAAGGGAAGAGACGAAGAGAGAGAGAGAGAGAGAGAGAGAGAGAGAGAGAGAGAGAGAGAGAGAGAGATCGTTTCGAGGAAGATTACACCCGGGCGAAGAGTACATCGAGGAATGGTAGTAAGCCGGCTCGCAATAATTATCCGACTTGATCCGATCTCGTCGACTATAAAAAGATAAGTGGTCCTAGCTTAATGCGGAAAGGGAAACGTCATAGTAGTACAAGAAATTTCATTTGGTTGTAACTGCGCGGAGCTGCGCAAAGGCGGGGATTCGCCTATGACGAGATGAAACGCTCCCTCAATCACCGGCAATTTAGTTGTCGATATATCCATCGCGGCAGAATTTCGTGAATTCTAATAGCAGAGAATTACAAATGTTGAATCAGCTGTATGTGCTATTTCCGACAATTGCTCCATTATTTGAACGAGGATACGTATCTGCAAGAGTGAATTAATTTAGGGCCGTACGCAAAATACACTGTCTAAATATATTTGCCGTAGTAATACGTTTTAAACTGCGTTTAAAACCGATGAAAACAAATTCATCGATTTTCCTACGCGCGTATGAATGTTTCAATCCCAGCGGTGCAGTGCTTTGACAGCAGATAAAGCCGTTCCGAACAGATGTCATATTCTAAAATTGTTTTCTTGAATCAGAATTACTTATTCATATCTCAGAACGAAGAGAAAAAATACAATGATGCTAATACTTTGTACTATTGATTCACTTAATTATGAAAATTAAGATTATATCTAAAGTAAGAGAATTTCTAATTTCGAACGTGATTCGACGTACAATAGATATCTTATTATCTCAATCCTGTCATAACATCGCAAAATCGAAGTGTTTTCGTAATTAATAACAAAAAGCAAAATTAAATTTAGTGGTATCTGTTAAATGATCAAATAGATTAGATTCTAAAATTCTCATCTTCGCGCGACGGATTCTATTATTATTAATTTATATTCATATCACACACCTTTTATTACAACTCTTTTTATGTAATTGATTTAAATGCATATATTTGCATTTACCATAAATGATTTGACGACTATTGCATGACTATTGCATATATGTATATGTATATCTCATAGAAAAATTAATAATTTTTACATAGAAATAATACATTACGCGTATTTTTATAGAAAAAAAACTAGAGAATGGCTATATTTTAATTAACAGATGTAGAAACCAAAGATCTGTATCCAACAAGAGATAGCTCTAAATAAATGTTTCGCTATTCTCCTAAAATTATTTTCATTTTCATAGATTACACTTATACTATGTTTATTTCGAGATTTGTTAATGTAAAGAAATTCAAAACAATTCCGGCGTCCTGGACCGAGATTATGAAGACGTCGGTGGCATCGCGGCCGTACGCAAGTTCACTCACGGCGAACGCATTGCGCCACTCGGGGAATCTCGTTTCCCCGAGCAATTCCTGGACGATAATACCTGCGCCCGTTGCCGGGTGGGTCCTGATCGGTCGGAGAGAGACGTTGGTCGGTCCGCGAGATCGATTTTATTGGATCTTCTTAGAGATTTGTCGGCGCGCCGCGACGCAACGGGACGAAACGGGACGGGACGGGACGGGACGTACGACTCGCCGGGGAAGCCACGATTCGCCTGACCCAGAATTTCGAGTATTGCTCAAACTTTCCAGATAGGATTCCGCGCATTGTAGCTGCCGCCATTCGCTCGCTCGCTCNCTCGCTCACGCCGGCGTGAGAGGGGTTGCGATCGCGAACCGCGGATGGAGAAACGAGAGAGAGAGGAGGATGGCCGAACGAACGGGTGGTGAACGAACGTGGAAGGGGTCGCGTACCACAGACCGCCGGTGTGTATGGGAAATGCATCCCTCTCTTTCCCTTCCTCTCTTTCTCTCTCTGTCGGCGAGAGAGATCGATTTTCCTTTAATACTCCCACGCCCACGTACGCGTCCGCACGGCTCGATCTCCCCGGGGGACACGATGAATAAAAAGTTTACCGAAAGCCGCGCGCGATGCAGCAACACGGCGCGGCGGCCGATGTCGATTTACGATATAGGGGAAAAGAGGCAGAAGAGAGAAAGAGAGAGAATGAGATAACGGATGATTTTGTCGGGATAGAAGCAACGTGGACTCCCGTTCGGTGCCTTGGTCTCGACCAGTTTTACATAACGGAGCGACTTAAGCATGTGGATTTAACCCTCGTCCGATTAACCGTGTCTCTCGTATCGAGGCTGTATGCGAAGATAGTAGAACACTCGTGTTAAGCTCTCTCTAAAAAAGTTCTCTCTGTAATGCAGAGAGAAAAAGACGAGCGCGAGAAGAGAGGAAAGTAAACGCTAATCCTCGTGCACGAGGACGTTTTAAGAATGAGCGCAATATATTTATACGCGGTTGAGCATGTACACTTTTGGTTTCGCGTAGGTATTGTTCCGTCGAGATGAAAGTGCCTCAAACTATTAACGCTTCGCCGTTTCTTGCGCTCTTTGCTCTACTCAACTGGCTGAATGTTATGTGCGTTTTAATTTCGATGCATGCGATAACGTAGATCGTAAAAACGCCGGAACGTTAATGTTTAATAGAGAGTAGCGCAGAAGCGTACAATAAATGATTATTTTATGAAGACGCGATAGTAATAATATCCGTATAATGTAGTTGATACATCAGAGAAGATTGTTCAATAATTCAACTAGCGAGAAAAAGATGTTTTCTTCGTGCTTTAAAAGAAACTCGGTTTCGCCGGTCTTCGCCACTTTTAACGGAGATAATACATCACAAACTGGCTTCGTAGATAGGATCTATTTTACCAGTTTATTTCGACATGTTCCAAAATTTCGCAAAGTGTATATATAATCATGCAAAAATTTTAAATTAAAGATTCCATAAATGAAAATGTAAAAGAGAGAGAGAGAATATCGGAAAATATTCTAAATTTGAAAGTGGAGAGGGGGTAGGGGATACCTCCGGCTCGTTCAATTTCATCAGAATTCCAAAGCCAGCTGGTATCTTTTGAAATATGCAAATTTGTTTCCATTCATCGTGCTGATGGTGAACTGCTATTTCGTGGAATCGCACGTAAGACGTCGCGAAAGTGCATCCGTAATCCCGCCGTCGAATCTCACTCTTAGAAATGCGGCCGGGAGGGGGAGGGCGAGGTGGAAAGAAAGTACTTCCATCCGGCAATGCTCCATGCGAGTAATTACCCGATCGATGGAATAGTCATTCAAAGGGACGGTAAGCGAACGCTACATAATGCAGGCATCTGAAGTGAATCGCGCTGAATATTTCAGCGCGCCGAGGAAGGAGCGCGAGCTGCCGCAAAGCAGTAGAATTCCCCTCCCGATGTCGATGTGTTCGGCCGCGGATCGGATCGTGCCTGCCACTTCATCCGCCGGCAATCGATGCGAGCCTTATCTCGCTCTTAAAGCCGGGTGATTTAGCGGCCACTAGAGCGGACATATTCGTGTATAAATCGGATTTATGGCCCGGCGGACTGGGCCGCCCGCGCGACATTAACGTTATTCAACGCCCGGTGCGCGGTGCACTTACATAATGTAATACTCGGGCATTTACATAATGCAAGTATCCAAGGTGCGGCCGCATTGAATCTTTCAGCTTGCCTTTCTCGTCCCCGGGATCAATTGGGTCTCCCCTTCCCCTCGTTCGGTTAGTGCGTCCTGAGAATTGTCTGTCGACCGAAGAGCTCGCGCGTCATAAGGCAGATTTCGCGAATCTGGAACGCGCGTGAAATATTTACGAAGCCGAGTTGCGAGCACGGTGACGACTCAGGTCGGCAAGAGCGTCGGATGCAATAATGATTTATGCACGTGAACGAGACATGCGTTCGCGCTTCGTTTACGAAACGTTTACGAGTACGAAGCTTAGCGGCGCGAGTATCTCTTCATGTACGTAAGGTCAATATACTAGACTAATGACGTTTGCCGAGAGAAGTCACTCAAAAAAATGAACGGCATGTCNTAGGAAACGCAATTAAAGAAATATATGTCGCAGAAAGGAAATAGGATCATATTTAACACATAAAATATATATGTGATATATAATTATATGTAAATATGTATAATAAAAAAGTTAGAAAATATAAAATATTAAAAAATATATAATAATTTAGAAATATAAAATTAATATCACAATAATACTTTTCAATTTTAGCAATTAATTAATAAAGAATTGATAAAACATTTGCTTGAAATTGGAATTGAAATTAGAATAAAATAAAGCAAGGTGTAGCAAATACGTGTGTCAATAATAAAGATTTTTTGATTCCAGAAACAGTTCCATGTAATTCGAAAGAACGTTCACACCGCAGATTACGAACCGTTATTAAAAAATACTTATGACGAGTCTCGTTGCTGATGGTAGCGTAAAAACGTAGGTCTATAAAATATCTAAAAGTAAGGATTTAGGAGCTTTGAATCAAAAAGAAAACCATTAAGTTTTTCGCTTGTAAGCCGCTCGATGCGTGTACCGTTGGTCGTACAGAAAGAAAAGATATTAATGCTATGTAAAACCGAAAATATATCATGCATGAGAACCGCATTCTTTGATCGTCGAATTATTCGTCTTGTCGAGAGTGCATGCAAACACGAGTGCATGCAGCACTTCCTCTGTTCAAGAAAGCATACCATCTGCCACAGTTCTTGAGACTATATTTTTATGTTCCGCGGAAACACCGCCGAAAGATATTTCCCAGTAACCCTCTGGTAGCTATTTGGCTTGAACCTGAGTTGAAAAGGGTAGGTAAGTCGGGAAGTTTGCTTGCCGTTCCCGAAAGTAACTTCCAGGTTCGGTGCGAGGTATTTCGACGCCCCGAGCATCCCTGCGGAGCTGAGTGTGATAAAAATGTGCATCAAGAGCATGGATAAACATTACAACAGAGATAAATAAAAACAGAATCGCGGAGAAACTTTCACGAAGCTAGCACTCTATTTTCAAAATTCTGATAATTGATAAAGCTTTCAGGTTCAACAAATTTTTATTCTAGGCAAGTTGCGCACGCAAAAGCAATCGCACGATAATATTTATCAAAACATAAATTATGTAAATATAAATATATATTATATGTATATTAATAAACTCATTACAGGTAAGTATTAGCTATTCAATAATATAATGCAAAAATAATTAATTAAATTAATTATAATTATAACGCAATACCGTCAAGTAATAAATAATAAAGGGTTATGGACTTTTCATTTTCTCTCCTAATTCCTAGTTGAATAACTCTCCAGTTACAAACTTTGCGGAAGTGGAACCAGCGAAGTATCGGTCGAGCATAGGGCCAATATACGTTGCGAAGCCGGTATGGACAAGTGAATCTCTAGGGTGTAAGTATTGGCCATATGAGCAGTTATCGGACGGATGTATCGAACTTCGATGTAACGAGCTGTGCAGTGCGCCACGTTGTCGAAGAAATCGCTCACCAAGTATTTCGTGGCATCCTCCTCGATAGCTAGAAAGAGAATTTTCCCTTGCTTCCTAGCGATATGCAACGATCGGTTATTCAGGTCAACGTTCTCGCGTGTTAACGATACCGCCGCTATTTAAAACGATAAGCTTTTGTTGCAGTCTTTTCGCCTTTTCGCTAGCGGCCCGATGGTCCGTTAATACCTGCATTGATTGGGAATAATGCACAATAATTGTGCCGGTTCGACGATTCTTTTCGAGACCTATCTATTGCACCATTTTTGCACCAACGCCATTGACAATAAAAAGGACACAATTGAAACGAAACACAAAGAACAATTTCAGTTGTTCGCGTAAATACACAATATTACTCCAATTATATTATCTTTCAATAACAAATTTGTTTAACGTTTAAAGTCAACTCGTCCTGAAAAATTGGAAAATTTGTAATTTTCTCATTTCTAATTGAAAATAAAAGATTTCGCCAAATTAAATTTTGAAATGGAAGTAGATAAAAATGCTTTATTTATTTGCCGTTAAGTTTGCCGCTAAAAATAATGTGGCAGTATAGGATTTTTCATTAGCGAGATATATCATGTCTCTAATCCTATATGTATTCTCGTCAGGGTTTATTTGCTTTATTAGAACGACAAATATAAACTGATTACTTTAACCTTTGTATCCATTTCCTATGGCACATTTATCTCCTTTATTCCGTTGTACGGAGTCGGATCGTGCTCGAAAGCGAATAGCCACGCGTGTCGGCTAGTGCATTTTTGATAGAGTTCTCGAAGCGACGTCTTATCGACCGGCGGTGGCGGCGCGCAAAGGGTTTAGCCGGCGCGCATGCAGTCGCGATGCAGGCGTTCCTTGCTGGAGCGAAAGAGGTGACGAGGCGACCCACGAGAATGGTTAAAGCATGCCTGACCGTAATTAAAGTGGGAGAAAAGCTATCCGAGGTGAGTTTCCGAGTGTGCTCGTTGTTGGGACGCTATTAAGTCTCCCCGACCGTTCTTCCTGTAACGACTCGTTCGGTAGGAATGACGCGACTTTAGCCTGCTGGAATTTTCATCCCAGAGGATTTGGGAAAAAGAATATACGCGGGATCAAGTAGAATAATTAAAACTCTGGATGACTAAGAGCCAGAATAATTTTGCGATGATAAAATCATTAATTTTCTTTAAACCAATTTGAACGACGAAAAGATATTTAATTTTGCATAGAAATTGGGACTAATAGTTGTGGAAAAATGATTAAAAAATGGTTATAGCGCCCCTGTGATATATCTGATCCACACCTGATGGATCTACAACCTAGCATTTTTCTATTTACGAGATTATTGTTGCATATTATAGTGGTACGCGCGCGCGGTAATTCTTAACTTGACTCTTTCACGCTGGCAGCAGCGCCGGACCGGGCACGATCAATATTTTTGTACGCTTCCGCTGCCGAGTTATGCGTCTCCACGCACTTAACTCCGTCGTAAAAGGGGAAAATGGATAGACAGAGCTTCGCCGGGCATGCCAGGAGACACTGCGATAACTCGCGGAGATCAAATACGTAAACGTAATATATACTGTCGGCGACGGACGCGGCTGTCAAGTTTCAGCGAAATAATACGTCCGGAAAAAAGGAAGACAGAAAAGAGAGAGAGAGAGAGAGGAGAAGCTATCATTTGTATGGCTCTCGAAAAGTATATTCCCTTGAGCGTTGGACAGAAAATACGTGCGGCTGACGTACAGAATTAAATAGTATCAGTTGAAGCTTTTTGAAAATTGCTGTGAACTAGTTAGAAAAAGAAGCTATAAAAACATATTGCACACGTAATCGAAAAAACTTGTGTCGAAAAACGATGACACTAACATAACTTGATTGAGAAATAAAATAGATTTTCAAGAAAAAAAGCAAAAGGGATTAAAATGTCATTGGTCAATGATATAATCGTAAGTATGAAATCGTAAAATTGTCCAAATAGAGTCACTATGTCCCAAGATGGCAAAAAGCCCAGATTCCTCGCAGATTCTTTTTCATTGATCGTACAACACAAAAGAGTTAAAACGCGAATCACAGAGGGGCAAATAATTAAGTTTAAGAGAGACTCAACGCGAAAGACGTAATGTCGCCAAAGTTAGACACGATCGCTTTTACAGATACAAGAGTAGAAAACAAAGGGACGGCTCGCCGAGGACGCGCAATGGGAACTTAACGTTGCTTCTAAGGCGTCCTAACTTCTACATTAGTATCCATTCGCAGTCTCTGAGGTGCGGCGGAAATTTTCTCCAGGATGTGTCTGCAAGAGGGAGAAGGCAAGCGAGCGGAAGGAGAAAGAGAAAGAGATAGCCGGGAGAATTTCTGTTCGTGGGACACGAGAAGAAGAGGGGGAGGGAGAGAGAGAGAGAGAGAGAGAGAGAGAAAGAGAGAGAGAGAGAGAGAGAGAGAGAGAGAGAGAGAGAGAGAGAGAGAGAGAGAGAGAGAGAGAGAGAGAGCTCGTCGCAAGTTCGAAAATAGCCGTAAGCACTGTAGCGGCAAACCAACACGCGGAAATGTACACACGCGCGCGCGCGCGCGAGCATATACACATGCATGCACACATATTCTCGAAGAATCCATTCAGACTGCTGCACGGCTGCCAGCCGCGCGGGTCGGAAGCTGTGCGCGACCCGTCCGTGCGGCGCGGCGGCGGTCCGAGATTAATTACGGAATTTCAGGAGGACGCGGGACCCGGGAGTATCCTGCAGAGGCTGCGACACCTCGTTAGAGATCTGCCGAGGCTTTGTGCCGGCGGACTACTGGACCGGGGCACGATGCTACCGTACTTGAACGAATTGCGAAGGAGCGGAACTTTTGGGATTAGAGGGACGGTCTAAGGAGCGGCGGTTTAGCCGCTACCGACACACTGCGAGACGTTTTCCTTATAAACCCGCGTTAGCTCGCGCGTACCCGTGGTAACGATAGCGGTTTACTCTTATGATTACGGTTACGGCAGCGATTATCGTTATACCTTCGCCGAAAGTACTCCACGATATTACGTAGACCCGCTTGCGCATGCATTCGTCAGAAATATGACGGACAATTGGGACATAGATGATATTATCGTCATCACGATTATCCTGGCAGTTTGTTCGAAAGTGTCTGGCTGATCCTCCTTCCCTTCCTACCCTCTCCTCTCTCTCTCTCTCTCTCTCTCGCTCTCGTTCTCGCTCTCTCTCGATTGGATCGAGTGCTATCGATTGAGTTTCCGGGCGGGGTAATTGCGCCCGGAACACGAGGTCGTCATCCTACCTCGGACAGGATGGCCTGTAGACTATCTTTCGCTCTTATTATCCGCGAAAATGAGCTGTCAGACCGGCGCAAAACTTGCGACATTCTTGTGAAGAAGGTACAACTCGGCATACGAAGAGGAGAGCGGTGAAACGTTTCACTATACTATCCACGATAGCCATATTATTCGCGCGTGATCAATCATCCGAACAACCACCTTATCCGTCGTGGGCGGGACGAGTTCCCGATTCGCGTAAAAAATAAATCGACAAGCGCCGCGAACGACGCGGATCGTAAAAGCGCCGCTCATCCCGTCCATGTAAAGTCTGCTTTTTTTTTTCACCAACCGATGTGCTTTCCAAGTCAATCCCGGTCGCGCTTGGAAATCTAACGCCGTAACGATCGAAGAATCGCCGTTGCTGCAAGGATAGCAGAACAAACGGACGAGGGGGGAAAGCCGGAAGGGAAGGGCGCACGAAAACTGCAATTTCACGTGGAAGTCCGTCGAAACGGATATTTCACTGGCGCTCCAACTGGCCGAGAGGATATACCCCGAAGCAACCGTGCTTTAGGTGCACAAGAGGAACAATCGACGAAGTAGGAAAGATATGTTTTTGGACGAGCTGCGTTATAAAGAGGAGAGAAAAGGGGGTAATACGAAGGGAGACGAGGGCAGACCGGGGGAGAGGGGATAGAAATAGACAGGCGGGTGGGACTTTTGTTTTCGCAATGGCTGGTGCGCACAATGGATGCACGAGACACACTTCGCCTTTTTTGCATCTGCCATTTGTGCAGCTGGCGGTGGCGGCGATCGAACTTTACGGCCTGACGCGAAAATCACCGACAACAACAACAACGACGACGCGAGAACGACGACGACAACAACGACGATGACGACGGCGACGGCGACGACGACGANGAGCGACAATACGGGTGCGCGTTGGGCAGATGCACACACTTGCAGCGCGACGGATAGTGCAACGGAAGCGGAAGAGTATCGCGAGCGAAAGCGAGAGCGAGAGCGCACGATGGACGTCGATATGTACTCTCGGTCGACTGGCCGGTGGATAGAGCAAACAAGCCCGCCGCTGCAATTTAATCGCGAACGCATCGGCAGAAAATACATGCGCGTCCGATGAATTTCGAAGTCCGCCGCCTCTCCTTTTTCATCCCGAATCGATCGCTTGCCCTCTCTGAAATGAAACTCGTGTTCCGCGGTCTCGTTGTCGTTCTCTTGTTAATATTAAGGAAAAAGGCTTGACACACCTGTGCTCTTCGAAGAATTTTCAAACATATACGTGTATCATTTTTCTGTGACAAAGACATTTCACATCCCTTTATTCTTTCAATATTTTCTATTGCATTAATAACTCGATATTAAATTGATAATATCGAGTTTCTCTATGTGAATATAGCAGAATCAGTTTCTATTATTATTATATCATTATTATATATTATTATATCATTATCGTCACTGCGTGTGTTACGTTCGTTTTTATACTCAACAAATTAAGATAAAGTTAAAATGAAATTAATTAATCTAATTTTAAACAAAACTCATTATTCGATTTGTCTTGAATATTATTGTATTATCAAGTCTTCTTTAAAGAAACACTTGTACAGGTGATGTAGAAAACTGCAAATGTTAATTACAGGCTAACAAGAGAATATTCTACGAGGTTTGCTTTGGGAACAATACTGTAATCGATACGTGGATTTTAATGCATTGGAGCACGAATGCGCGAATGATCAATTACTAATCAATCAATACACACCCTATAATTTAATGCGCGCAATGAAAATTTAACGGAGCAATGACGCACCAATAAACAAAAGCGTTACATTGTTCAAAGTTAATGTTTACGTTTAGAACGAATACAAACTAATTCAGGCCAATACCGAAAATCAATGCAGTTCACTGATTGATCTGGGATACAATATGTATCCGAGGTTTGTTTCAAGTTAATGTAAAATCACGTTTAGAATACCATGTGGCTTAGTTTCTATTAATAATAAATATCGAATGGCCTATATTGGTATTATTAATTGAGGACAATGCAATGCTGCGGTGATCAGTATGAAATTCATAATGCTAATTACAATTAGTGTACATTTATCAGGGCACAATGAATGTAATCGCGCACGGTACACACTTTTCGTACCTCTTTCTCGTTGAATTTCCACCTAACTATTCGACGAAGAACTTTTCGCGAACATGGATTGCCGTTTTTACGACCCAACCGTAATTCGTTGCGTATGAAAAATTCTGTACGTCGCGTGCGGCTAGATTGCTGAGGCTTTCAACGTGAGGCGCACCTCGCAGCGCCGTGGAAGCTGAATTATGGAGCAAACAAGTTTACTATTCTGAGTTGACTCAGTAGTATAAATTGAGAACACGTAGCAGTGTTAATTCGTATTTCTGTGCATCCTCGGCTTCGCTAAGATAAAAACAAAAGCATTTGTTGTATTTTCTTCACTGATTCATCATCGCAAAATGGTAAAATGATTTCTATAAATTTGGGAAACAAATGAGTATCAAAAGAAATTTTAGAAAAAAATAACCTCGTGTTTAGGACCTTCTTTCATTAGTACCAAGAGATTTGTATCGTCATTTTAGATCTGTAGATTTCGACTTTTTTTATGTTAGATCCGTATAGATTAGATTTTAAGATCACTTAATCTTTAGATCTTTATTAAGCAAATTTTCACTCTAAGATAAAAAGTGTATATTTCTTCAGTTTTACATTCCCAGTTCACAGTATTTTTCTCAACAGAATCAACAGACTCCTGTATTACTTTGGCCACTAGAAGCATCTAAAAACTCAAGTCTATCTGCGAAAAATATTAGGACAGCGTATTATTGATGTCGGTCATGAGACTTTCTAAAAATTGAAATATGACGACTTTTAAAGTGCTGAGACGTGAGTCCGAGAGAGAAGCCCGAAGTTATCCATTCAACACAATGGGCACAGTGCCCAGAATCAAGGGTGCTATCAATGACCGTGTAAAAATGGCTCTGAAGCTTCGCAAGACTGCGAAATGAGCAGAGAGAGAGAGAGAGAGAGAGAGAGAGAGAGAGAGAGAGAGAGAAAGCGAGGTTGAATCGGGTTTAATAACTTATTCTCTGTGGATATATTAACTTTTTATACGCTTCGCTAAAATAAAATGAAAATATTTGCTTCGCCATATATTGATTCATGATTTTTTATGAATACCTATAAGAATTTTATATTTTTTATAAACATGATATGTTTCTTTTGTCAATACAGTATATAAATACATTTAATCGATTTTGTAAAATTGTAAGA
The DNA here is from genome assembly GCA_021460005.1 of Tetramorium alpestre. Classification (NCBI taxonomy): domain Eukaryota; kingdom Metazoa; phylum Arthropoda; class Insecta; order Hymenoptera; family Formicidae; genus Tetramorium; species Tetramorium alpestre. The sequence goes on along the minus strand of JAJVSH010000034.1, from coordinate 838,540 downwards.
GACATATATATGCACGCTACAATTAATGACGCTTGATATCGTTGATGAGGTCGATTATCTCGAATTAATAGCTTCCGTTAAAGTATGTTAATCGAACTTAAGAAAGCGCTCTCTCTCTCTCTCTCTCTCTCTCTCTCTCTCTCTCTATCTCTCTTGTGCAATATAATTGGATCCGGTCTATTGTGCGCGGATTGGATTCGCTTTCGCGCCGCTCGGAACTAGCTCGACAGCGCGTAATTGCGGTTACATGCGCGATCGCGCTGTCGAGATGCAGAAGCGGAAGAGGGTTCCTGAAAAATGATAGGCCATTGATTTCGCGTTATTCCATTAAAAACGTCAAGCCGCCCGCGCCGCGCGCGCGGCGATATCGGGGCGCGACTTCGCCGCGTGCCTCTCCCGGGAAAAACAGTCTGTCAATAGTGCGCGCGAACCGTCGACACCGCGTTACTTTGGGCCCGTCAACGGAATACGCCGCATAAATCAAGCGACGTCGTTAGTGCAGCAGAGCCGTCGATCCGTCATTCGTCGGGTGCATTATCGCGACGTCAATAATTCTCCTTTCGGCTGTAACCGTTCGCCGGCTGTAACCGGGGCCGTTGATCGTGCTTCCGGAAGTCCTCCGCGTCCGGAAACCGCGCGTGTAAATGCTCTGCTCTCGGCTAATTATCGGATTCGCTAAATTATCCCGATAGTAATTTCAACTGATAATTAGCGAGGCTAAATGATTGCTTCGCACGGGCGGCCGCGATTGCCGGTATCTTGCCGCGGCGCGGCGGCGCAACCGTACCGTGTTATTTGCATACGTTCTCATTAGACGACGACGGCGGCGGCGGGCCCGCGAGGCGTGGTACGAAGCGACTAATTTGAATATCGCACACCGTTCCTTGCTGATGAGACAATAAGAATACGCGCGTTTAACAGAGTATACGAGCGAAAACGGTTTAATTTCGGGACGTGCCGTCTGGCCTGTTTTTACTGGCGACTTTGTTGCCGATCTTTCCGTGAATATCTACGCGAGAAGCTACAGAACAATTTCGCTAAAGATACCCGGCAAATAAACAATTCAATTTCCAGTTATTCTCTCGCAATCTACATATTGTCGATGTATTTGCACTTATTCAATTTTTTTCTCTCGACACCATTGTACTATTTGAGGAATTGAGATTCGTGAAATATGAGCAATCTTATAAATATGGAGAATGCTAAAAAAGTAAAGTTAGTATTAGTAATCGACAAATTCTAATGAAAGTTATTCTAATAAAGATACTTTTGAAATCGGAATAAATTTGAGTATAGAAATTTAGAAAGTCTAAATTGAATCAGTCGAAATAATAGATCTCTTGTATTTGGGTTAAATGATTCTGAGACTGAACTGTCAAGTTGCAAAAATGCTTTAGATTATCAAATTGATCTGCCACATGTCAAATTTTTAAAAACTTGTTGGGGAAGTAGAAACGAACTTTCAGCAACATCGGATTGTCACAAATATGCGAGTAACATAATTTTTGAAATAAAAAAAGAAAACATTAAGATACGGTGAAAAACTTTAAAAACTTACTTTTACTCGTCTCTTTCATTTTACTTTCTGCGACAAGATAACAGTGTGATTTTATGCAAATTCATACGACGGGCCGCATCTGCGACAATCTCTGAATTCACGCAGAAATTAGCATGTTCGAATTACTTGATACGAAGCTGGCTTGACTGACATGATAGCTATTAATTAAATGATCGAGGATAGCGTAACAAGACATTTGCATGCGTAATTTGAACGGCGGATTAAATACGAGGCAATGATTAGCTAGTGAATTGACGAGGATGAAACCATGCTACAAGTATAATTACTCTCATGAAAACACGAAATGCATGTACTCGCTGCTAAAGCATGTGGAATTAAATCAATAAACGATACTGATATCTTACATATTCTCCATCCGTTGAATTAAATGCAAATTTCGGTAAATGTCTATATATGCATTATTAAATTATCAGTATGTAATCGTTGATTACAAATGTGAAATAATTTCTGCTCATTTATAATTTGAATATATTTCGATTTTAAATGCGTATAAAAAAAATGAGAGAGAGAGAGAGAGAGAGAGACTTTTTATTGAATTATATTCCACACAGTAAAGTTGTAAAAGCTTTAATCAATTTTAAAATAATAATTTCTCTAAAATACCAAGAAACAATATAACTGTTTCTCTCTTTTTCAATTATTAACATTTTAATCTTTGCCATCTCTAATATTATTTTAATAAATTTTTAAATGCATCTAGTGTAAAAATTACAAATTAAAATATAATTAATTTTTAATATCAAACATTGAAAAGTTATAATGAACGTGGGTTTTTTCTGTTAAAAAGTCGAATAAAAATGTCATAAACAAATTAAAATCTGATCTGATGATATGACTCGCATTTGTAAGGAAATTAAAGTAAGCTGACGATGCTGCATCGTGCATTTACTGAAATACTCTTCCTTTCTGAACGAGACGAGCTCTTAGCTCAAGGCGTTTATACCACTCCGGTAGATTAATATAGGCAGATACAACTGTTTGCGAGGCGTCAGCTATGTTTGTCTATAGTTCTAATTAGTAGATGCGATCCTATAGCGAATAATTACGTGTCTCTACTCCTCATTTCGAATAGTACTGCCGAATAATATTGAATCATTGTAAATAATTGCCGAATTCTCGACTGAATCGAGACGCTTCTCGCCGACCAGTCTCGCCGGTTTGTTATATCTGCGCGACCTCATTAAGCCTGATAGTAATAGTGAATTAAACATTGCGCGACGCTTGACTAATTAATTGCATTGCGAATTGTGTTACAGAGGATTCCGTTACATATATATTTCCACGTTCGCAAAATAACTCAAATGGATATCTATTTTTTCACCTGAGAAGTCAACAATAAATTTCTTAGTACGCGAAAATGTACGATAAATTATTCTTTAAAGTTTTTATTACAAATAACTATGTGTGATTTATTGAAGAGAAATATAAAATAACAAAGAGATATCATTGATTGCAGTATAGAAACAATTGAAAAAAATGTAAAGAATTAAGATGAAATTATTTTAGGAAATGAGATACCGATCATCCATAAAATCTTTCGCATTAATTAAATCATCAGTTTTAATCACGACCTGCGATAGTAGGACAAAATTTCAAATTGCATTATGTAGGTCACATATCACGTATCGTGACTAGTTGATTTCAATTATAGATCGAGAATATATTTTATTTCATAGATTCTCTCTGTCACATAAACGCGTATGACATTATTTAAATATTATTAAATTTTATTTTTCTGGACATTTGAAAAATAAATTAAATTAAAAGCAAAACGTTCTCGTTAGCATTTCTGCTTTGTACGCTGCATGATGCTTGCGAAATTAGATGCCTTACTCGGTAAAAGCAAAAAGCTGTTTATTTTAATAACGCCTTTTACCATAAGTAGCTTAAGCGATAATTTCATCGAATATTTAATTTAGCTAAAAGAGCGTGTTTAAATTAATATTTCAATATTATTTCAGAATATTTAATTAGTTAATTATTAATCGGTGAAAATAAATTCATTGCTCTTTTTTTTAGTCTGAAGAATTTCAAAACTTTACTTGATTCACGTTAACTCTTTTCCATATTGCTGTGAACTAATTGTAACTCGTCGTGTAACATTTATCTTTCTGCTGATAGGAAGTCAAACTTGATTCTGCAAGTAGGTCATGTATGCCTTGCGCGTATCAGCGACGACGGACGGTGAATCGAGAGCGATGGTGGCACCGTGTAATTAGCCGGGCTAAACAATCGTCGTAAAGCTTGCGCGCGCGTTGCGCTTAGGTGCATCGATGCGCGTCACGGAGGGCGTCGACGCTGATGCGCGTTATTTGCATACATTCTCATTAGGCGGCTGCGCTCGCCAAGGATAATTTGAATATTGCACGTTACTCGCACTGATGAGACGTAATTCGTGCGGCGTTCCGCGCGGAACAATTCCGCGCCGCGCCGCGTCGTGCGGAAGGTCGGAATCTCGATGAGGTGTTTCCAGTAGACGGATAAGCTGACGAGCGGTTGGAGTACGATGAATGAATAGCGACGGGCTGAAAGTTTCGATCTTGCACGCCCGCACCTATTGTTATGAATGTTGTATATCTACGGTCACCATATTTCCCTGGCGCTCCAAATTTGGGACACTAGTGATTGAATCCATTATCTACGACTGCAACGGAAGTCTCAAAAGCGAGGCTTCGAAGCGGCTATTACATTGTATTTAGGACATTGTCCTACATACAAGGCCTCTTTCAAACACTTATTAACGCAATATACAATGTTATTTAACAGATTAAATTTTCTATAAGCTTACAGTTCATAATATAACTCTGAAATTCAAGAAAATAACTTGTATTAACTTTAAATTAAAATTGCTTTGAATACTTGTTACATGTATTAATCAGCTATAAAAATAGCTTCAAGCGTTACATTGAAATTTATATATTAATTTTTTTTAATTAAGAGATTTTTCAATTAAAAATATAAACTTTAATTTTGATTTTTATGCTGCATTTATATTAAAATATATGCGTCTAATGCTTATCTTTATTATTCTTAAATTAAATTGTATTAAGTTTTCATTTTTCTTCAAATGTTTCTTGTACTATTAAATACTTGTACTATTAAATATGCATATAGGGGTATAAATGTAATGTGTAAATGTATATAAATGTAAATGTGCAAATAAATATTCGTCTGAGAAATGCTACATTTATGTTATCGGTTTTTCGTCTGTCTCCTTCCAAACACTTTGAAATATTTATTCATTTCGCTATTTACAGAAGCATTTATGATAAAAGTTTACGAGCAAACATTCCTTTTGCTAAATCCGTGCGTTACCTTATATATGGTATTTTTGTTCGATATGCAGCCACAGTATCTCTCGTGTCTGTCACAGTTTGGACAGTACTTTGAAGTAACGAAGGTAGCGCAGTTACGTTTGCAGCCGTTTAAAAGTTGCCGCAAAAGCACGTGATGCAAAATACTCGTATATGACTATTATGGAAATGAATTTATCGACACGTGCTCCAAGATAGACTTTATGCCGACTATTCAAAATGTTCACCGCGAATTTCAATCTACATTCTACGCATTCCACACGGGAGCTCACTGCACGTCGAATGATTCCAAATATGTTTTCCGACATATCCTGCAACGTTTGTGACGCGACACAAAGCTTTTCTCAAAATCGTTTAAGGAAACTTCCAGTTTTAAAAACTTATAAAATTTGTATGTTTTTCTGGTAAAATTTGCTCTTGCTCAACCCGTGCTAACATTGTCTCTCTGAATAGCTTTTCAACTCTATCTAAATTCTTTATAATATGAATGTCCTTTATAAACTGACGCTTTCTACTTTACTCTACTTTACTATTCGATAATTTATTAATTATTTTCGCAATTACATTTTAAATTTTCTCGGATTTTCACAGAGATATCGATAAGTACGGAATGCTGGAATAAATAGGCGACTGCAAACTACTCGTCTCATTAGAGTGGCCTTTAACAGGGTCGTTCGTAAAACTCTCTTCCGGAGCGCACCGCGCGCGCCGCTTCTGAAAAGTATATTACGAGCCAGTGTGCCAAACTGCCCGGAACTTTTCCATACTTTAATTAGCAATGTGTCTTCCGCTTGTCGCCGGGAGCCGATTAATCGTCGTGTTCCCTTTTTCTGTAACTGCACTTTTGCGCGACCGGCCATGTGTATTATACGTGCGCTCCGTGGCCCAAAAGCGCAGCGGAGCAGTATACCTACTGGCGAGTGCGGCATGCAATTTCTCTAGCGGTTCCTATTATCTAAAAGCCATTCTAGCGACTGTCAGAAATTGCGAGATATGGACAGAACAACTGAATTCTCTGTCTGCCCTGTCAATGACAAATTGCGCTCGCCGAAATTTCATATCGCAAAATGTTTGGGAGCGTTATAGATGAATAGCGGTTGATGCATGGAAATAAATCATATCAATATAAAAAAAAAATCTCTAACATACTAGTAATATAAATCTTTCGGGAATTGTCAATATATTTTAATATCCGGTGCTAGATATCGGCAGTTTTCCGATATTAATTCTAAGATTGACGATTTAGCCTTAACTGTACAGAAGGAATTGCTGAACAGGAGCTAGTTACAATAGCTTCGTTAATTTAATTATATTAAACCAACAGTCAAAACCAAAAATTTGTTTAGTATTACAAGTTTTAATTCTTATTTTAATTGTTGTAAATTATTTATATAATTTTGCAGCAAGAAATACGGAGGAACATTGCATTTAAGGCGTCTTAAGAAGCGTTTCCGTGCAAGACGAAGAAAAATGTAGAAATTTAATTCTCTTCCGCGCGAGCTGTACGAGCAGTCACGATGCGTTTTCATTCGGTGAAAATACCTACAATTCTTCCTACAGCTTAATTAGGAGCGTCGTGTAACTGGCGCCTAGAGTAGATTACATTTTCGTTGTCATTGCCCGTAACTGTATCTCTATCTCTTTAATCGGTAAAACATAGAAATACTACTGGAGACATTACTACGGTGTTGATTGCAGATGGTTCGAAGTTTGTTTGCTTACTGGCGCAGCAAATTCGCGGAGCTCCGTAGAGCGAACTTTCTTGCGAACAGACGTCCAATGAAGCGAATTAGGAAAGCAAAAGTCACGCGATGCACGAGCAAATTATTTGATTCGCTCCGACGACTTGGATTTATAGACCGTCTCATTTATCTGCATTTTACAATATTACAATATTAATTACATTGTAACGATAAACATAACTGTGCCTGTAACATTTTAATATCTGCATCAATCTCTCATAAATTTATAATGTATTTTAAAACTTTTTCCATGGCCTTTTTATAAATTTTTTTATATCGTACATATTATTTATATTTCATATTTATGATGTACATTTTATTAATACTACAACTCGATATCAACATTATAGGTACTTACTGTTTTATATTTAATGATTCATATTTGTTAATTCAACCGATATTTCCTACACTAAAATGCAGACAAATGAAACAATTCATAAACAATAGCAAACTTTCGTGCTACAGTAGCTTTTAATTTTTGTTGCTCGGCCGTGAAATAGCCTCAGGTAATAAGCATAACACAGTTATCGCGGGCATACATACATACAACAAAGTTTAACCGCGAAATACCTTTGAATTTTTACAATATAATGTATGCACATAAAGCGCAATGTAAACCAGCATAAAGCGGTGGAATGCAATGCGCAATAGCTTATAATATCGCGAGCAAGGTCGTCGTTTCCGTGCTTCTAGTTTGAGAAAATTCCGCATTTCTCTCGCGCGACCATGTTAAATCTAAGCCACAAATGCATATTCCGTCAAAGGACCAAGACTTCAAGCCGGTTGTTTCGTCGCTTTCCTTTCTCTCCACCATCTTAATATTAAATTTTGTAATCACGCGCTCTGCGAGAATAATATCTCTCGAGAATCACGGAGCGCGGAGTCGCGGAGTCGCAAATTACAAACGACGTATTTGCTAAGTAGCAAAGAAATTGCCGGAATATGCTAAGCGATCCCATGATATTTCCATCATTAGCATTGACGTAAAAAGAAAAAAAAAACACATTTCTCGTTGGATAATAACAGGATTATGCGTGCAAATTATTCAACTTATTCTACCTAAGCAAAAACGCTCGTAATTAGTTAGATTACATTGTTCCCTCGTAACAGCGGAGATAAAAGCTATTTGGTAGCAGCTTCATGGTAATGATCACATATAAAATTGTGTGCTTTTGAAGTTGTGGGGGCGAGATAACGATTACCGGCGGTAACACAAAGCGGCGGTTCGGACACAAACGCGCGGAAACGGCTGGCGCCCTTTTTTTTCTTTGTGCTTTTGGCGAGCGGGGAAATGGTGCAAAAGGGCGTTATCGCGCTGAACTGGGCAGTTGATTGATCCTATCGGATGCGGTAAGTGATTTCTTTTTCTCGCGTGAATTTAACCGCGGTTGCGGGGATTTTAATCGACGAGCCGATTAAGCTTTTATCGCCCTTACCACAGGAAAGCGAATATTTAATCTTTCAGGGTCGACGTTTCTCGCAATGAGTACGTACGAAGCGATCGGCGTCCGCGCGATAGCGAATCGACGGAGAGACGCGATTTATAAAGTCAGACACGATTTTCCCGCACGCTAAAGCAAACGCTAATTTTTCAACCGTTTTCCGTTCCAGCGTTCCGCACTTCGCCGTAGAGAGAACATTTTATTTGTCCGAATAAAATATTATGCATTCATTCCCCGCTCTGTGAATTTTACAAATGACGGATTATTCCGCTCTCAAAGCAACTGATGGTTGTAGTTAGTAATACAATGTACGCACTTGTAATAGCTGTACTTGTATTTTCACCGTAAAAATCTGGTAAATGAGAAAGCGGGATTTTATCGCGCATGATAAAATGTAGAAAAAATTTTGACAACACACCACGAAATTCCTTTTGCAAACAAAAATGCAACTAAAGTATTTTACTTTGCTATTTATCGTGTATTGTTATACGCTACAACTTTATTATCTATACGATTTTATTATTAATTGCATCGGCTACATTTCTATCCTTTTATTTTTCATTGTCATGTATCCCAAAACATTTTTCTCGGTTATAATCGACATGTACGGATACACAGAGGAAAGGATGAGGTAGCCCCGAACGAGAGCGTATAAAAAAAAGAGAAAAAAAAACAGAGGCAATAGAGATGCGAGGAGGCGCGGTGGTTGGGAGGCCTCGGCTAATCTGCAAATGGAAGGGAACCGAGATTGAATTTTACGTCCGAATAGAACTGGCAATTTTCTTCTCACAAATAGTGGCGAGAAGGGAGGAAGTCGTGGCGGCGCGGCGGATGAGCAGGAAATTTCACATTGAGCGAACGGCGAGACACGTTCACATGGCGCCGGCGGTATTCAAAGCGATGGATGTTCCCTAACAACTCCCAGGGTAGATCTTTGACATGTCACGAGACGTTTAATTCGCGCTCCCACCCACGCTTTCTCCGGTTACGACAAATTTTGTTCCTCCGAATTCCGCGCTGCCTCGACCTAACTTCGCCCATCGCGCTCCCGTGCAATCTCGCCAAGAATCGTCTGGCTTGGCCAAGAAATCATCTGGTTTGGCTAAGAAATCGTCCAAGTTACACACGTGTGTCACACTTCGCGTTACTCCGTAGTACCCAACTCCCGTACGACGTGGATGATTCCGAAATTATCGAGTTTGCTTTGCCGCTCGTATCGAGGTAAATGTACAAGATATTAAACCGACGATTATTCAAATAGCACGTAAAATATAAAACTCGAAATTTTATCATAATAGATGCGGATATCAAAAATTCATGAGCAATTTCATCAAGTTGCATTTACCATATTTTGAATGCTAATTTAAATGGGAGACTCTGGAAATTGCGATGCAGTAGTAATGAATATTGTCGTTGTTTGTCATAGCACTTCATAAAAGCATATGCATGTTAAGCGGTAATCGTTTGCGCGGATTTTCTCGCAAACGTGATGATGTCTGAATGAAATTTTATGTTCCTCGAATACGGTCACACCGAGCGCCGATAACGTTCGCGTCACGTCACGGCAGTCAGGGTATCTTTTAAGGGAAACTTCACGACTCGCTAATGACCGTGCGGAAAGGGTGGCTTAAAAACCGCATGCCTTCGAGTGTGGATTAATGTCTTTACATTAAACGTCGATAATATTCACGTCGTGGTCGTCACGTCACGGGTCGGCGGCACGTTTCGAGAGGAGACCTCTAAGGACCCGTAATTTCTCCCCGTCGGTCCTGGAAATCGCATATTATCGCGCAATTTCACGCCAATAACAATTACACCGATAATAAAATCACTTCGTGGGATAATCTCGTTTAATGAAAATACATGCATACAGACTCTCACGATCATCGTGATTATACTCTGTCACATGATGTTGTTTTTCGTTCGACCTAATTTTTTCGCTAAAACCACGTCGATCACGTACGATCCATTTAAATTACTATCGATTACCTATATTTTATTTCATTGGACAAATATTTCAACGGTATTTTAGTTGTAAAAATCTCATCAGATATTTTTTACATGCCTGTCAAATAAAAAAAAAATGGTATACATGATTGAAATACTAGTTTTAATAATTACGTCTTTTACTACAAAACAAAAGAAAAAAAACAGCATAAATTAAATAGTTTCTCTCTCTCTCTGCACATTAATAAAAAAATATTAAAATATAAAAAATGTGAGGTCAAGATAAAATAATTTCTTTTACGGGTTTCACGAGAGTGTAGATTAGATGTGAATTTATTTCCGCTGAATTAAAGTGCTCTTCATCGCCGTGACGTGATGCTTAACTCGCTCGCACACATATTCCGATCAGGCAGAAACACCTTTAACTTCGACGTTGCAATATTTAAAATTGCGTTCTGTATCGCACGTGCGACGTCGTCGCCCTACCATCGATATGCAGACGCGACATCGCCAAGGCGATAGAGAGGCAGCGAAGAACTGAACGATCGAATCGACGGTGAAATTTATTTTTCCGCCGACACGGAGGCGCAAAATGCGAATTCGTATTCATGGCGGAATGCGGGAAAGTGCGTTTAACAGTAGCGTAGCAAACAGCGAATGAATAAAAGCGACGCCTCGCTACTTCAAATTACGATGCAATGCATAAGATAGATGCAAAATAAATAAAGATAAATGCAAGATCTTGCAGTTTAATTATTTCACGACAGTGCTCCCAGTCACATCTCTTCTATCCTCTACATCATTTTCAAACCAATCCTTCCACAATATCGGATTTAACTTTATATCGAAATTATTTTTATATTATTTCAAGTTCTACAAACATTCGCTTCGTTATGAAATTGTGCGTTCCAAGATTAATGTAACATGATATAACACTCGCACGTGTATACACAGTGCGAACTCATCGTAATTGCGTCAACAGATGACCGATGATTCTCGTTAAAAAAGTTTCGCTGTTAATCCTAGATGGAAGGGTGTGTCGCAAAGTCTGAACATCTACAACGGAGGGTGATCTTTGCTGACATGTTACGGTGCCGGAAAGTCGGTGTTCTCGACGAAGTCGGAAGTTCTTTCGCAACACTATACTTTGTCGAATTCAATAAGATTATGACGATTCGTATCGAGTACGACTAGCCACCGTAAGAATTTCCAACACGTGACAGTAAGTGCGAGATACCGTGAACAATAAACATTACGGAAGTTCCTGGATTAACTTTCTTCTACTTCGTTATTTTGCTACGAACCCAACCCATGCACGCGAAGAGATAATCTATCGTCTGAAATGCGCAACGACATCCGACGGCATGCGAATCTCGCTTACGTAACAATCTTTGAGATAAATTTTCCAGGCTACTGTGAATAATATATGCATTTCCTTTTAATTACATAAAACGTATTTATTTATTAATTCAAATTGTGATCCAGCCGGGAATGAAATTAAGTTCGCGCGCTAGGTATGACAAAAAAATGCTATGTGCAGTGTACATACGTTGGTTTTTTAACGCATAATGCGTTTGTCGAAAAATAACGCGATGCGGAAACGGGTCAACCACGGATGATAGCAGAATAACATTTTGATTCCAACGTTCATCAATTAAATAGCACTCGACTATGTTTATTTATATGGTTTATCGGAAGTATTAAGGATCGCTGATTGTCTCCATACATTTCAATCGTAAATAAAAAAAGATAGATATGCATGAAAATCCTGCATTTTAGAAAATAAATATGAATGTGATATTCTATACCTAAAAATATAATAATTATAATTGTATTAGAATTGTTTCGTTAATAAAACATTATAGAAAATAATTATTTAATTGTATTAAAATTATTTCGTTAATAAAATATTATTGTAGAAAATACTGGCGACAAAATATAGCTATGATAAAAACATACGAACAAAAGTTAAAATAAAATGATTTTTGTTCAGTTACAAATAATTGCAAAATTGCACATCAAAGATATTTATTGTCGCAGTTAAAAATTATTATATAAATATTTTAGACATTTTATATAAACATTCTTGTTTCATTTTTCAGTATAAAATATTATTATTTCTCGTATGCAATTAATAATTATATATATTTCTTAAGTATTTTTTACATATAAAAAGAGAAACGATTGTAAATGATACACCTCGAGTTTTTACCATCGTATAGCTAATGTTTCTGATTTATTTTGACTACTTGGTGAACCTTGACAGGATCACCAAGTAAGCCGTCGCGATATTACGCCGCAATTAACGCACAGCTCGACAATGCGGTTTGCGAAAGGGGTTAAGATGGGCAAATGCAACATCGATGTACGGGCTTTAATAGTGGATGCGTAGAATTGATTGACGAACCGGAGTTGGCCGGCCGATGAATTTCCCGGTGTCCGGCGAAACACGCGCGCTCTCCATTCCCCTGAGGGAAAGGGTAGAGCAGTCGTGTGTGTAACATATTGTATAATTGTTAAATCCCGCCAAAACTTTCCATGACCCTGCCGGCAGGTGCCGACATATCCCACAACAAATGCGCATCAGGTATGCGACCGGATACTCCGTTGCGGTAATGTGCCCACAAAATGAAACCCAATGTAATGTATCCGTGTGTAATTTTGCTTTGTGCTTCACATACCGAGTGCAATGCCGCAGTTTTCTTTCTCTCCTTACTTATGCGTCTCTCTCGCCCTATTTTTCATGCATGAATTTTCACATTTTCGCACAAACGTTCTTTCGCTCGCTCGTTAAATAGCCGGCCGCACGCAACCAGTAATTTCATGAAACAAATTTTTACTGTCGCTGTTCACTGACAACAGCGTGCGTGATGAGATGACTCTACATATTCATCATCGCGAATGTTTAATCCGAATAATCCGAAGTTATTGAAGACATTCGAAATCCGCTTTAAATCTCCACAATTTATACAAATACCTAATAATTTGTATCGTCTATCTCTGCGTATCTCAATTAATCAGCAAAAGAGATTAAAATGATATATATGTCAGGAAATCAAATATCAAATATAGAAATTACAAATTCCTGAAAATGATTTAATTTCCATTTGTTATCGTGATATTTTTTAATATTTATATATAAATGCTTTTTTAATTGTCTTTTTCTATTTTTCGCCTTTAAAAGAAACGTTTAAAAGAAATTGATTTATTTCGATCAATATTAATTTAGTCATGACAATAATGCATCGCAGCAAATTTTAACGTCACTTCTGTATAATTCGCTCAATACAACGGCCAATTATTGAAAGTGCGCTAGATTGTGTCTCTCGTTCGTATACCGTCATTAATATTACTGCTGTATGGCATTACGTGCTGTAATCACATGCGTAATACAGTTACAATGCGCGTTGGGTCAGGGTACAATGGTTTATTTGTTGACCGAGGGAGCAAGACGGAATTGCTAGGCTCCATTGCATTCTAATACTCGTCACGTGCCTGTACATGCATCGGTTTATTAATTTGCTCATACATATAATATTGCAAATTAGGAAGAGACCAAGGAATTAGATATAATTAAGCCTTTTTCGATTCTTGAATCCTTAAAAGTATCACAAAAGTGTCACGTATTAAATATGCATAGTATTATGCAATCAGCGTATAAATTTACAAAAAAAATTGATAAAGGTGCAAGAAGCTTAATGTAAGATTTTCTTCATTCATAACTCGATTGAGTCTTATAGTATTGTTAAAGATTAATTCATTCTTGCATAAGAAAGGATCTTCGCGGGATTCTAATCATGATTTTGAGCGTTTATGGCGTTGCCAAAAGTACCATCTTTGTGGATTGGATGATCGTTGAATTGTTCATGGCAATGCTCTATAGTAATTCGAAACCGCGACGATACGTCCGCATCGTTGTTTTGCGCCGCAACCGTTTTGCAACCACGCTCGAAAATTTACGACTAGCTGCGGGCTGGCTTTCAGTCGATCGAATTTTATCATAGCGCTTACTCTAACGCTCTAACTTCATTTGGTATATGCTACGTTGTACAACGTGTACATTAAATGACTGCCGTTGTAGGATATTTACGAAAGATAGAACTGCAACAAACTACCTTTCAACGCCGATGACGCGCCAACGAGCACTTTGTGCTGTATAAATTTATTTACAGCGATTCACGATGTTTCGTTTATTCACGGACGGAGATCGGAAATATTTGTTTGGAAAAAGTTTACACAATATTTAGAAATGGTATGGTTAAATTTACCGCACCTGCTGGTGCCGAAGTTCAACGAGAAACCAATAACCTATTCGCGGAGGGATATCGACGATTGTCCTAAAATATCGACACGCTAATTGCACAGATCTAATCGGCGCTAATTGCACAAAAAGCGAACAATTTAATAACCGGTACCGTGAAATTGCGACAAATTGAATATAGAAAACCGGTTACAATCCGTGCATGATAATTAAATTAAACTCAGATTCACATGCGATCGCATTGGCCGTTGATCCTCTATTTTCCGAGAATCAAATCGTTTCCTTCAAAACATCAATAATTACCCACAATCGCTAATAATTGAATTACGCATGGTTCTATCGAGGTATAAAAAGCGACAAAAACCAAATAGATCTCTAGATTAATTCATATTCATAATCATTACGTCTCGTATTAAAAAACATATTATATAAGATATTCAAAAAATAAAGTCTCACATCTGGCCACGTTAATGATTCAAAGAGAGAGAGAGAGAGAGAGAGAGAGAGAGAGAGAGAGAGAGAGAGAGAGAAAGAGAGAGAGAGAGAGAGAGAGAGAGAGCGAGAGCGAGAGAGTGCGTGTGTGTGTGTGTCATATTTCATATTAGAAATTAACTAACAATAAGAATACATTCGATAAATTGTGAGAAGCGAAACGGTCAATATCTTCCGTGAAATCTAAAAAGATTAAATAATGCATTGTTGTATGTATATTGTAAAAATATTCCGTAATGTTATGTATGTGATGAAATAATTGTTTTATATATTAATAATTATATATAATAATGTTTTTTGTGTTTCAAGTATATTATATATAATTCATGTATCTGAACTAAGTAAAATACAAATACATGTAAATTATAGAAATGCAATATTCAAACAATATCCAAAGAAATAATTATAAATAATATTCTTCGAGTATTAAATAAAATAAAAAAATAATTCATTGTTGCTCCGTTGTTGCTCAATGCTTCTAGATCTCCTCTTTTAAAATTATTTGTTGCACTCAACACAACACTTATAAAAACAGTTAATTATGATCGCGCGTATTAATCATAGAATGACAAAATTGTGCAATACTCTCAATATTGATCACACATAATCACGCGCGTACTATTGTACTATTACATACCAAAACAAAAAAATAACACTAAAAAAATTGGAAATTTTATTAATCTATTCAACACTCACAAATCAAATACAAAGTGGATAAATTATCAGAATGAAATTTCAAATATTTCGATCACACATCGATAAGTAATGTGACACAAACGGAGCAATTTTCGCCGTTCGCTACCTGCCGAATTGAAGTCTTTTCGTCGACTGATAGCGCTTCGACCTTGCGTATACACAATGCTAACAATGAGTTGTACGTTACAAGGATGTAAACAAGTGCAAAGTGGACTACTCTGTCAGGGACACGAAATATGTATATGTATTTCATGTATAATAAAACAATATCTAATATTCTGTAATTTCTATTATTTAAAGTTAATTAAAATTCATAAATGAGTTGTTATTGCTCATTTTGTTCTACATTTTGTGAACCCATTGATGTTGTCTATAATAATTCCATTCGAGAGAGAGCATTTTGGCATAAAGATATTATTATATTATTGGAGAAATAAAAATTATAATTCTCGTTTTTTAACCAAAAAGCTATTTATATAAATTAGTTTATTATTTCAGATTTTTACTCCAAAAAAGAAGTGAAATTGTGTGACTTCAATAAACTAGGAATGATTTTAATAAATTTAAAAAGTCAAATTGTATTGTCACAGAAAAAGTTGCGATTTCATAAATATTGTTTTAAAATGAAAAACTTAACTTCAAACAAGCACGTATCGCTTGATACAATACCGAAAAATTATCATACATATAATCTTTTAGTTTAATTACTCTTAAAAAAGATATCCTGATAACAGATCACAATTATTAATCTCAACGCCATGAAAACTTATTCTTAGAATTTAAAATAGATTTCTTACACAAATAATCATTCTCTTTTGATCGTCTTGGAAATGATATTAATTATTCAAAAATTATTAATATTCATACACATATCATCTTTATTCAGGAATTGATTAGTGAATTGCAAATATGATTTTCTATAATCTAATTTTCAACATCTGTCTATTAAAACTATCACATTTCAGACTCAGATTTAATTGTGAATCTTTCAGCAGAAACGTGATTGTAAATACTGGCTCCGAAACGCATAAAATATGTGCACTCATAAAATATTTGGCTCACTGGTTCGCTCGGACGAAAATGCTGGAATTCAGAGGCGCGTAATCACATTTCAGTAGAGAGGGTCTTTATCAGTAAAAATACCGCGGAATATATACCAATAAATATAATTTATACGTTGCGGACGGATTATCATGTTACTTTGGATACATGATTTGGCTTTGTGTATTGTATGTAGCGGTAACTCCACGCGACGTTCCTTTGTTCGATGGCCATTTAAATGCTCAGAGCTGATACGATGCGCGCTTATACACTTGTCACATCCGCACCTGTGTTCATTAAGCACGCTCGCGAGGCTTTGACGCGCCCCGAATTACTGCACGTGCACGCGCGCGCCCACCACCCTCTTCATTTACCGTAACGAATGAATGGAAAGAACAGAAATTCCGCGCGTCTCGCGGAGGATACCGAAATAAAAAAAATAACTGGGACCTCGGGGCGTCGCGAGTCCATCCGGCTCGCAAAAATTTCACGCAACGTACCGCGGCGCTCGGCCGGAAACTACCGCGTTAACGCGCTCGCCCTTTTCGACGCACGCTCCATGAAACCAGTAATCAAATTTACACGCGTGCTTACTCGCGACTCGTTTTGCACAAAACGCTCGTCCGCGGCCCATTGGTTAACTGACGCGCTATGTACATCGCGGACGCCGCGATAACTAATCTTGGAAATTACTTTTGCTGCAAAGTAACCTCACGTGCTTTCGGCTAAATATTTATCACGTCCGCCGTACTTGCTTAAATTTATTCAAATTGACTTGAGCGTACTAAAGAATTGTTTGCGCTTTGTATTCTCGATATTTTATGTACGATGGCCATGATACTGCTAATTATTTGGAGAAACATTCCCATTAATATCAATATAATAAAGCAAAGGTACAATATGTGGTAATATACGTCACATTTGTTTCATATACGTTTAGCAATTTAATATAATAAAGTAGTGACAATGGAATCGTTAATAATTGAAACTAATTTACATTTTATGTCATGCACATTTACTGCATCAATGTAAAATAACTTTCTGTGCGAAAGTATTTAAAATTAAATCATGTTCGCGTAAAGCTAAATTTATTTATGTGCCGTGATGCGCGCTCAACTTTGCTGCATCCGTTTACGCGGATACGCGGTTTAGCTTACACAAGCATCTTGGCATTATCTGTTAGTGTCTTGATCTGATTAGTTTAAAAGCGCACTTTGACACATCTCCGTTCGCGGAAAAGAGGATAAATTGAATTTCAGCAAGCGTGTAACGCCATCGCCGCGCTCACGTTCCCATCGCTGTTCCGGCTTGTCGAAGAGTATCAGTGTTAAAATACCGTGGAGGTAATTAGCGTAAAGTTTGCCCGAGTCCAAAGTTTCGTCTCCCTCGTCGTTTCCCCAACGAGTTTATTTGCTCGATCGATTTGAATACTGCAACATAATATAGCCTACCAGATGTCTTACTTTAATCCATCGAGAGATTGCGCAGAGATCGAAACGTATTAAACGGAGAAAAGTTATTTATAAAAAGTTTTATTTCCGAGAACCTACAGATTTCTCTCTCCGATATTTTTTTCTGGACTTTTTTTTTACAGTGTTTAACGACATGTAATTCTCTGAGATTGAAAGTAAAATATTCTATGTAAAGCCTTGCTGCTAAATTAGTTACGATTATAAACAGCGATACAATAATAATGACGAGGCAGAACTTTTTTATATTTATTTTTATATTTATATGTAAGTTAATTATCTATTATTTTTATAATATAGCTGTTTAAGAATAGCAAAATTGCAGTTCCAGTTTCGTCGAAGTTTCCCGTACAATCTCTATTCAACAAAAGTTGATGCTCGATAAAAGTTATTGGGAGCTGAGATATATCGCATGAAAGCAATTGTTAGATATATCGTCCGACTGTTATTTATGTGAGCTAGGAGTCGTTATCGCGATACTTCCGCATGTGTTTCCCAAAGCGAAAAAGTATCACTGTCAAAGGGCCTGGTGACTAATTAGCGTGTAGAATCCCTCTCTCGAAACTCCCGCCGCGCCGCGCGTGTATCGGCGAACAAATTTCTGATAACGGTTAATTAATTAAGTATCCCCGAGTATTGGTTGCCGCATGATAACGGCAACGCGACCGAAGAATTTGCCGATCGTGCAACGATATTAAATTTGAATGCGCGTAATTGCGCCCGGCGTGTCAGCTACATGCGCTCTCGAATGTGCAAACCCAGGGGAGTAAAAATATTGAACATGTGTTATTTCACACACGACATTAAGAGATAGGTGAACAAAAATATATATGAATAATTGAAATGAAATTATGTGTAATGTAATTATATACGCTGTAATAAAGTAATAAAATTGCAAGTCATACATATGTATATTTTTTTTGTAAAGATAAATTTTGTAAAAAATACAATGTAATTCAAGAATTACTCCTGGTTATATTCGAAATATGATTTTGCAATCACTACGTTATGACGTGTCATACTATTGATTGTCAGTGAATAGAAAACGTAATGTAAAAGGCAGTTGACCCTTTGCCTTCATGGCTGCAGGTGTCGAATTGGAAAATCCGATTACCGAGTACGGATACGCGGAAATGATCCGGATAATCCCGCGTACTCGAATATGAAGTGTCAGACGAATTCGAGCCGCCTTCGTGTTCGCTTAAATTATGCCGCATTTATAAGGCTCGCTACTATTCCGTCATATTTTCATTCGGATTTACCGGGTCTTACGAGCCGTGTTATTCGGCTCAATCGTCCGCCCCATCTTTTATGACTGGCGCGTCATTTATTACCCGCATTAATGCCGTGAAATTGTTTTCCTGCTACGGCTAAGTGAAAAACTTGAAGTGTTTTGACGTTGATCGTCGAACGTGTCAATGCGGGTGGCATGTATCGCGATGGAGCAAGTACTCCTGGTGCGACACAATGTACGGTCACCGTCATTAATCTCCGTCAAGAGCTTGTTTTCTCAGCCATCACATCTAATCTTCAAAGAAACAAAGCCCATGTATTTAGTAGAGCCCTCATTATAACGACGCGGGAAAAACAATCTTACGATGTATCCAGCTTATAGCGTCCTTTATAAAACTTAGAAGATGGTCGTAAAAGAGAAAGGAAGCAGTAAGAAGTCGCGCGCTTTTTCTCGGTTGAATGTTCTTCGAAGAAACAGGATTTAGCGAGCTTTGACAAGTATATCTGATTAAGCAGATAAGTTTCGTTAAATTAAAGTCTCTTAATTAATGCGTTGGAATTAATTAAACATTTTTTCTCCCCCTTTCAGTCGGAGGGGCTAGTTCAAAACTTGGAAAATTGTTCGAAGAATTCGTGGATGAAAGGAAAGTGGGAACCCAGACTATACACCGTCCGATGAAACTTCACGTCAACTCGCTGTTCTCCGGTATCGTTGCCCCGAAGCTGTTTCCGGTGTGTCGGCGCGATCGATTCGCGGACAGGGGTTGCAAATTCCAAAAATTTTTCTCATCACGCGTGACATTGTTGATTGGTTTTCCGAACGTTTCTCCCCGTCGTACGTGCCCGTGTCGGATCGCGGGAGGGCGTCGAATACGATCCGCGGAAACTGAATCCCGGCGGCGCGAAATACTCGCTCAATTACGGATATTAATGCGGGGTATTAATAGAATTTGTCGATTTCGGAAGCGTCGCGTTTCGTGTCGGCGGCGCGCCCGCACGTCGCGTCGCACGGCTGGCCAAATAATCCGCGTCGACGCGTTGCCGGTGTCGTCTCCATTTTCCCAGGGGTTGACGACCCGTATTTATATTCGCCGGACGATTTTGTTTTCGATCCACGGACAGGTCGAGCTGGGCGGACGGCAGTTTCCACGGCATACCCGCAAAATTCGTCGATCACGACTATGTTTGCAAAATGACAGCTGAAAGTTATCGCGTACGTCTCTATTTCTTCTGCAAACTCGGCGGGGGGAACGCCGGAAAAAATATAGTTTAAACCGTGCCGCGTGGCGCCGAATAGCTGACGCTTCAAGATACGCCCGAAACAGATTTATAGCGAGGGGTATTTCCACCATCGGTATTTTCGCCGATATTTGTACGGTATATTATTTCCGCGAGCAAAAATGGTTGTATAAGCTCAAACACATTCGGGCCTTAAGCTGTATGAAGATTCATAGTGCATAACGTCAATTTGCGGAAAATTAAAGCTGTAAATATCACTTTATAGATTTGCATTTCGCACAATCGGAAAAAAAGTACGATGTGATAAAGCGTAAGTAAGAAAGAAAGAAGGAATGGAAAGATTTGAAAAAAAGTATTTGGAATATTTAAAGTATTATTTTTGGCAATAAACACATTTTAAATTCTAAACGTGCACATCAATATCGCGCTCGCTTTATTTCCAGCCGAATACATGCATTTATAATCCCACCTTACCTATATTCGTTATTATTTTTTTTTTAACGACACGCTGTCGACAAACGATAAATAAATCATCGGATTATTATACGACCGATATAATGAGATTCGTGGCACGGTATCATTTTTCGATCGGATCGGGCGCGATGCAATCACGAAACTGATTACGGGGCCGGCGCGGATGGATATCATGAAAATCATAAGAACGCTTTTGATACGTCGTATTACGCGGATTGCGAAATTACGCCGTTCGTATTTACGCCGGGATACATTGTTCGGGGTCATACGCGGCCCGACACACAGAGTTTGCGTCGATTACGGTCGCCGCGGGCGGAATAAATCATGAAAATTGCAAAAGTGCACTCACGTACTCGCGCCCGGCCCCCTTCACGCGATGTGCGTACAACACTGCATTAGGGGGGGTTCGTGAGCCACACAAAACGGTGCGCGTCACATTTCTGTCCACGATTTATGCGATTTACGTTGTCGTGCATCATGCGCGCGCGCTCATTATCGACGGATCAATCAGGCCGCTGCTGCTACCGCCGCCGCTGCAGTTGCTGCAGCACGGAAACGGATAGTGGTTTACCCACTCTTCCAACGACATTTGCAGCTCCCCCGCGTATGCAGATGTTCGGGCAAAACCGACATGGCGCCGGGATGGATGTAGTATATGCGAGATGCGCTCACACGTATAAACGTCATCAGGACAAAATGATAGGACAAAGGTTAATGTTATGACACATACATATTCATAAGCCAATTATGATAATAATTGGCGGGAAATTATTTAAGCATGTTTTACATCGGGCATATCGGGCGCTCGCAGTTCCGTTAAAAGCAATTCATTCTCGTCGAACGATTCTGTCACGCGAAATCCGGCGCTCCGTAATTAACGTAAAACGGAAACGCACTACAAGATTCCGTTGCGACGGTATTTTTGTACAAATTAGCGGGAACACGGGAGAGAAAAGCGGGACGGAAGTTGAGCTTCGTTCAACGTGACGAAAACTGAATTACGTCTTCTTAACTTTCTTAGCTGCGCGGAGCTCTTTTCTTTCGGGGTGTCGCTTCCTCGACGAAAATACTGCGAGAACGTTTTGCGATCCGCTGCGGAAAAAAAAAAGAATAATCCTACCTAAAGCTACGGCTGGTAATCCGCACGTTTCGAGATTTCTCGGCGTACGTTCAAGTTAAATTTAATTACGATATTACACATCTGTTGGCTACAATGCCGAGGAGAGACCCCGAGCTTTTTAAGGAAGGCGAGACACTGATGTATGCCAGACACCGCAAAAACGTGGTCACGACACTTTTCGCGCTCGTCAGACACAGAGGTCGTATGTGAAGCTGGTAGCTGCGCTATAAAAATGGCGCGACCCTTTTTCCTCTTTAAATATGTATCACACGTTACTGCTGAGTCTGTGTAGCGTCTCCTCGAGGCAGGAACGCGTACGTCAGCTAGAATCAATTAAGGTCGTGAGAGTGCTTCACACGGCTCAAATCAAAGTCCCGGAGTCCCAGAGAGAAAGAAATACGTGCCTCGCAATGTTTCGCCGTGGCACGTTAAGCCGTATAACAAGAAAAATGCTTTCGTCGTCATAGTTGTAAAGCTAAATCCGCACTTCGCTTTATCTTCTCGCTGCTATACCCCTATCCCGCGCTTACATGATATAACAGTACAAAAAAAAAGAACAATTTCTAAAATTTTTCACGTAAGACGATCAACCATTCGCGTCCGTTTACTGAAGCTAAATTATAATTTTATAACTTAATTTTTGCAAAAGAAAGATCTCAAATATAGATCTCCATAGAAGTAGAAAATAAAAATTTCCACTCGATAATTAAAGCATTAACAAAACGAGCGATATAATTTTTCAGAATATTTATAAATCGATTTAAAGTTTCCGATGATTTCGATTTTGCAAATTTAATATAGCATAGCTAAAGAGCGTGAAATAGAGAGATGTCAAAATAAAGAGCGTTAAAAGTGTCACTGCGCCAATCGCATCCTGGTTTTTTGCGCGGCGCGACCGGAACATTTTCATTCCAATGCATCAGGCATCCTGCAGAGATGCGGAACGGATTGAAATTTGGTCGCAATAAGCGTCAAGCGCATCGAGCACGCTGGTGCTTTTTTCACGTCCGCTCAGCGGAAACCGAAGATTTTTACGCGTCTCCGTACCGAAGCGCACCACCGTCGTGGTCCGTTCGCTCTCATGAATACAAATTAGCCGACCGCGGTGGCGTCGTCGAGAGACTCGCGGGACAGTCCAACGACATGCTTGAATTAAAAAGGAACGAACGAAGTGGTCGTTTCTCCCAACGCGTAATTATGATGACCCAGTTATCGCGCGCGCCGGAAGAAACCAATCGATCGCAATCCATCCGAGCCGATTATTACAGGACTTCTTATCGCGCGAGACGGACGATATCGGTTCTTTACGGCCTGATGAATTTTTTACAACCATATCACTGTTGTGAAATAATGTGTGACGGCTTGTAATAATACATGTACAAACGTAATAAAAGTGTTACATTATTATTGCAGAATTTAAATGTTTGTGAAAACGTTTTCTTAAACATCCTTTTAATCTAACATCGCTTTTAATTTAGAAATAAAGATAGAGTTTGTATTTTCTCGTGCAAATAATTGTATCCAAAGCTTAGGATAGGCGTGGTCTTCGATCAATCTTTCGGACCTCTTTCTCTCTCTCTCTCCTCTCTCTCTCTCTCTCTCTCTCTCTCTCTTCCCCTCTCTTTCTCTCTGATCTTTAGCTTCGTTATCACGGCACGCTGTGCACCAACACTCGCGCGCGACTTCTTAATTACATGCCGATGTTCCATAAACAACGAACTTGCGAAATTTTAATTGCTTCTCGTTTGCAATAACCGAAGCAACCTTATATGTACCTATCCACTATTTGAGCGATGCTTCGCGTAATTCGACGATATTTAACCCACAGGGCGCATCTTTCATTCTTCGCGAATACTGCGCGAGCGAGCGCAGTTAATGATCAATCGCGTACGACTGTCAACAATTCTGAAAGAATCAAGTACCGCTAAAAAAACGGGGAAAAAACTAGATAATAACGTAGTAGGTCAGGTAATGAGTTTGAATGCGCTACTCGTAGACTCGCGGTTGTCGTTACGCTCGAAGCGGAAAATGGATGAAAGGTGAAGTTTGTAATATCCGCTGAAAGCTTGACGAGCCGTTGGATGGATGCTTCGAGAGGGCTGATGAGACTACCGTCCCAGCAGAGACTGAGGGAAGAAGATATAAGAAGAATAAACGGAAGGATGAAAACTCTCACCTGGTATACATTTAGTCGTCTCCGACGGATCATATGTCATTTGCGTCTTGCGCTTATATTACGTACCGGTGTCCCAGCATATCCGACTTTAATTTTAATAAGATATGTCTCGACGAGTAATCCGTTTATCGTGACGGAGAGATTATCGAGAGAAGCCAACAAAAATATTTTAATAACACAAAGTTTGAATTGGAGTATATAAGACTTAATTGTTTAATATTATTTTAAAAGCTCGAAACGTGCGGAATGTCAAAACTTATAATCCAATGTACAGTCGTGCACAACAATTGCACGTATGTAATAAATTGCAATAATTGAATAATAATCGAGATAATTATATTAATGATATTCAAAATAATATTTACAGTGTCATTTTGTGCACCTTTAATTATTAATTATGCAACTTATTGAGCATTACAATATACACCTGACAGACATTACGTATTTATCTATTACATTATTTATATTCATAATAATTATAATTATAAATACGAATAATGCGCGAGTAATATATGCTTCCTTCTAATAATACGAAAATTCTACACAATAGCGCATTAAAATAAAGAAAAGAAAATAAAGCATGTATAGCTTCCTCGAGAATGTCCACACGAGTTATCTACCGGCACCAAGTTACGACGAACTTTTAGCCGAGAAAATTTACTCGTATCCCAAGCAAGCTTATGAGAAGACCGCGAACTCTCTTCAACCTCCAACAACTCACTCCAAAATGAGAAGATGGTCCAGACAGTTTAGGAGAACTAGAGTTGCTTATATCGCGAAAGTTTTAAGAAAACAACAGTGTCTGTGATTTCTCTAGCGTACCGAGTCGGAAACGTTGTGGATCTGTTCTCGATTTCATCTCTTATTTTTTTCAAACAATTTTCTATACGTCTTAGTACTTAATATTAATGTGAAAGGATTTTGAACAGAATATTGCATATTAGTTTGCGAGAGCCCTTTTTGCGATCATCTAATTAGATAGCTCATTAAATATATAAGCAACTCGAATCAGTAAAATGTAAGTAGACGAGTACAATTTAATAATACATAATCGATACAGTTAATAAAAAAATAGCTGTAAGTTCTTAACAATTTTAATAATATAATCATTAAAAAATTGAGAACATTAAATCCTAATTTTGCGTAAAAAAAATAGAAAACATGTAATAATTATAATATGAGCAATTATAAGTAACTTTTTAATAAAGTTATGTTAAATAAACATAATTATTATTATTTATTTTTATGGTTTGATTTTGCATTAATTTTTATATATCTGCTGCTTCTAAAAAATGAACAAAGTTAGAAACTCAAAGCGTATTTCAATATTTACTGGCCAGCTAAGTATGTTTCAACACAAAGATATGTGTAACGTCTCAGCACATTTGCAATTCCCAGCTCAAACATACTTGCAATTAATACCGGCGCTGTTAGTAGCTCAGCGTACACACGCGGCGCAAAGATGCACAGATGTTGACGTGCGCAAACATGAGTAATCGTGCATCTTCAATTAATTCTTCATTAAAATTAGAAGAGGGAAATTACGAGATATATGTGAGAGCGAGTTCGATGAAAATGATTCTTGGAAATTAAAGCAGACTTTAGCGACTCTCGATTTTGCTGTTTTACACGAAACTTAGCGTTTGAGTACGAATTAATGCGAGAGCATATACCTAAGACGTGAATGAGGCAGAGAAATTTGCGAGAATGTACCGGTTGTTTGATTGATCGCTCGAGTTAAATTCAAAGTGCCATCCCTCGGCAATTATCATCCAGCCGAGCTCCTACAGAATTGTTCGATCACTTAAGTATTCGTAGGTAATTAACCTCCGGTGCAGCGAATTTGAGAAACCGCAAATGCATCGGGCTGTTGCCGGGCTACACCGTCGATCAGAGTTTCAATCGAATCATTGGGCGCGATTATTGTATTTCTTCCTAATGACCGGGAAACGTTTCCGACTCGTGGTTCAACACCGGACCGCACGTATAATGATATACCCCAATCCCATTGACCGTAACTGCGTTTTCCAGACTGGAAATGAACGATTTACAGATCATTGTATCATTATCCATTGTTCACTCATCTATTACTTGAAATAAAGTACCGCGAAAGTAAACTGATAAAATAATTTCAACTCATTTACATCGAATGCATTAAATAATTAACAATCAATAAATATTTTAGAAATAGAAAGCTCCTAAAATATGCAAGAAATAGAATTTCTAGTCAATCACTAGTCAACATCGAATAACTACATGTTGCAATTAATGATATATTTAAATAATAATTAAGTTACTTAATTAAGCAAAGAGCAGTGATATCTAATTTTGCGCAGCTGGTAAATGTGATAGCGCATGTCTCGCCATAAGTCGTAAAACAATTTTCAACACTCAAGACTTTGAGGGATTGTTGGACGGAGATCGCTCTGAGTAATTAAAACTTAGCGCAGTAAGATGCAAATTATTTCAACTCCCGACTCGTTATACAGATTCATTTCTGTATTATTATACAATATATATATTTCCATTCCCACTCAATTCCGATATTCCCCTGACTGGTCTCGCGATTGCTTTATAAATATATGATAGTTAATATAGCAGCAACAGTTAGAAATTAATCTCTTTCATGTTTGATATGGACATGATGAAATTTGTGTGTTTGTGTTATGTCGCATTGTTCTTCCTTGAATTATTCCACTTTATTCTGTCCAAAAATTATATATTTTGTCATGTCGTTAAATATTTGTTAACTCTTTTAAATTTTTGCTAAAAACACATTTTCCCCGTTTTTAACTTTTTCGAAGAACATAATTTTTTCCTATTATTATACTAAATGTAAGTAGCATGATTTATAAAAACTGAGACTAATAAATATAATAATATTTAATAGGTTTTTTCGAGATTGTAATCTCGTAAAGTATGTAAGAAAAAAATAAAGTTAGAATTTCTAAAATGAAAATAATTAGAGATATAATTTGTATGATTTTTTTAAAAATTGTGTAAATTAATTTTAAATTGAATTTGATTAATTGAATTGAACTAATTTTAAAGTAAACTTTTAAAACAACCACAACTTATATCTATTTGGCTTTCATAAATATATCATCCGTTTTTTAATTTTTTATATTATTTCTATACTAACAAGATTTATTTATATTTTCTTAAAAAAATCAATGAGTTCTTTTTCTTGTCCCATATATTCTTGATAAAATATGTGTTTTGTATTCTCCGAAGTTTGTAATAATGAATGACATAAAAATGGATTGACTTTTCTATTTTTCATTGTAATTTTCTATTCCTATAAATTTAACACAATTCCATTTTTGTTTCTTCTTATAGAATCAAGTTTCTTATTTCTTATAATAGTAATTGCAGAAACATAAAGAGAATAGAATATCAATATACGTAATCGCGTATAAACGACAGGCTAAAGTTGAATACTACCCGACACTATTTTTAACCCTCTATGTAACCGTAAGTCTTGCTGAGCAGATCAGGTCGTTGTTAGGGAGCTTATACACCGGGGTTTTGATCGAAGCGTTCGTTTGATGGTCACATGTCTGTGACGGCCGGTTCATAAAAGTTCGTCAACAGTCCAGAGATGCACCCTGAAGATTCACGAATAACTAGCAAATAACACTTTGTGAATTAAGGAGATCTAAAATTTAACGAGTGTCGCGGGCTAGAAAACATCTTTGCTTTCACGGGAGTATTCTTAATCTCACCCTTCTCTTGTTTACCTTCAGTCACAACGTTTCTACGTAATTGGTGCATCTGAGTAGCCGCGGGAAAGCAGAAGAGCCGGTAGGAGACAGACTCGGGCGGAGAAAGAGAGAAATCCGCGCGCGCGACACGTTGTTGCCGTTCTCTCTGTCTAATGGAAAAAGTTAAAGGACCGTCGGAACAGAGTAAGCATTTTTAGTAAGCAACCGCAACTTTACTCGTTAAACGACGGAACATCGAAATAACTGTCTTCCCAGCCGAGTAACGCGCTACTAGATTTCCGGAAACGTTTCGGTGTAATCTAATCACGGGGATATAGTAGCTCCGACGGAATCTTAAAGCGTGTCTCTCACGTAAAAACGCGTTGAAATGGAATGAATACATGGCGCAAGTGAGGAATAATACGTCATAATTTGAGGAATTGTAAACTTCCGCATTATTGACTTATACTGACGACGAATTTTATAAAAAATTTTATAGAAAAGAAGCTCCTCCTACGTCCGTTGGTCTACGATGCCATGAACACTATAACTTTTCATGTAAATGAACCGCTGTTGCCTTCGCCACGGCTATTCTCTTTACTCAGTGGCGGCATACTAAACGCGTTATTATGCATAATATTGCCCGGTAGCCTTTACTTGTTCATCATTTATCGCAGCGGCTCCTCAGTATCAGTTCCCCTTTACGCATATTGAATTAAAAAGCACACGCAAAATGTATGAAATTGAACGAAGTCCCTCAAAAGGCTCAGGGGACATATAGATCTCTAACCTGTCGTTTCCGTGTAATTTCACTGGGAAAACCGGAGAAGGGATGACACTCGCTGGATATTGGAAACGCCACGGGTACTTATCCGCTGGAAAATTAAAAGTGGATGCGAGATAAAATCGAATACCTACCGATTACCGAATTGTTTCACTTCCCCCTTAATTTTTTATGGCCCTATTGCGAAATTGTGTCACGTGTGTTATCTTTTACGCAGCTCCAGCATTGAAATATCGATACAATTTTACCGTCATAGCCAATTGTGCAATATAATATCGCTGTATTTTCAATACGCCTTTAGAATGATTAAATTAAAATTAAAGTAAAATGAAAATATCAGAATTCGACGTTTGTATTACGCAGCGTGATTTGATCTGTAAAGCTATAAAACACGCAATATATAGCGCTCAATGCGCGGATTGAAGTTCAAAGCTTCGCAATTTAATTATGAAATATTCATGTCGCGGCGTTCGGTTGTTGGATTGCGCATTCGAATTTCACCAGTTTCAAATATAATCATCTTTGCCGAGATATATGACGCTATTCCTCGAAATGGGCTAATCTTTGCGGGGGGTTTTATTAACGCTCGTACAATTTTTCACGATTCCGTCACGGTAACGGTTTTAAGAGACTCGCTAGTTTTATTGAGAAAGAACTCATGATAATACTAATATCCCGCACAGTCGCCGGACGCAATTTCGCCTATGCATGCTTGATGACGTTACCGGAATTTCATCGCTCAAGTAAGTAAGGATCCGGATCCTCGTTAATGCCAATCCGATTGCCGAACGCTGGAGCTGGGAATTTAAACTGACGCTCGCGAGCGATCGCATATATAAAGCAGTCACTCGCACTAAAGCCGTACGCTAACGCGCGGCGAAAGCCGCCGAAATCTCGATCGTAAAAAACGGTATGATCGGTAAGAAAATTTTCACAGTTTCCCGATAGCGGACGTACTGCCGGAGCTCGTTCCGGCTGAAATACGGCATTCCGCGATCGTTAGCTCGCCGCGGGAGAACTTCGCCGGATGCACACTTTGCATGTACGTCGTATATTCACCGTCGCATCCGGCTGCTCCCTCCAAGATGGAGCTCGCGAGCTTCGCCTTCGGCTGTACAACCGATACTCCTCTCGCATCCCTGAATTCTCAGAGAGGGAGAAAGAGAGAGAGAGAGAGAGAGAGAAAAAGTATCGGCTACCCACTTGCGATAACTGCACGTCCTTACTAACCTTTCGCGCCTTGCATAGAGAACTGGATATGATATACGAGCCCTGGGCTGCGACCTCTTCCGCATCCACCTCATCCTCTCCCGCAAGCAAGCTCGTGTGGCATCCGCCTTTCTGGGACGAACACGCGTACACGAATGCTGGACCATGGCGGTCAGCGCGGAGTGACGCTGGTTCCAGCGTTTCGTAGGGCGCATTCTTCCGTGATGTGACTCGATACTATATAGTTTGTGTATGCAAACGACTCGGCAAAACAACTCGTCGTAACAAGGTAGATTTGGTGAACGAAGTCCACGTGAATATCGACGAATCTCAAACTAAAATTAACGCGACGTATTTACGACGATCTCGTGTAAATGTTTGGCAAATGGATACCGTGGCATTAAAAATATCAACAGAATCATACTCATCATTCGCAATTGAACCAGAAATTTTTTATGTTATTTTTCAGAATATATCCCATTATCGTTATGGAAATGATATTCGGGTTCAATTTAGGTAGGGAAAAAAATACACGTTTGTCGTATATCACGTCTCGTTTCTATGTGTTATTTGCATTTCCGAAGGGAATTTTATTTTCGTATCTCGCTCGATACAAATATAGAGAGCCTGCATTGCGCTCGATTCGCAAGGTAGCATCGGAAGTTAAACTCGCTAAAGTAAGATACGTGTCCCATCGGCTTTGCGTGCAGTTTATGTAAACAATGCCACGTCTAATAAAGTTTTATTTCTGTCGCAAATACGCGTACAACAACTATAGATAGTTTGGCAGTCTGATTTTTCAACAAACTCGTACTTTTCGAATACTGTTAGTTATGTGCATGTTTTAATGCAGTAACAATATGTACGGTTAATATGTGATGTTGCATTCGAATGAATTTAAAGTAATCGGCTGTACAAATTGTAAAAACATTCCGAGAATATAATATCGAGTAATTGAAATATAGTAATTGAAAAACCTATATAAAAAAATCTAGTAAAAAAAAACTTAATATTATTTATAACGCTAATTAAAATTCCGTATTAATAAAATTCGTATATAATTTAATCATATTTAATTAAAGATGATTACTATATTAAACTTTCAATTCGCTCTTACCTTTTTCTCGTAACAGACATTCATTTTATTTTCTCTTACCGACAAACTACCGGCTTTCAAGTAATTTTTTTGTGAGCCATTTTAGTTCGATTTTTATATCACGGATTTTATGTACGACAATATAAGATGATCCTCCACTTGTGCGAAAGAAAACTCTATAACTATATCAAAGTTTCCTTCAGAAATTGAGTGCTTGGAAATTTTATTTCGGACAGTGGATATCACGTACAATTACAGAGGCCGAAGGCGTCGCTCTAAACTTCTATTTCAAGTTTAGCAGACCCTTTTTCATCCAGTAAGAATACCCGTATCGCCTTTCATCTCTTGCTTTTCCGCGCTACACGTTCATCTGAATTTTTGCTGAAATGCCACCAGCCGTACAGTCGGTGCTAGAATAGTTGGTTAGTACTTCCGAAGAAAATTCAAAATTCAATTCTATACAATTCAAGAAGCAGTGTTCTACATCAACTGAATCAAATTCCCTCTAGTTAGTCTCTCGTGTTATTTCTACATTCCAGTGTTGCAGAGAATGAAACTCTGATCACATAGCCAAGTTTCAAACTCGCACGGTTTTCGTAAACTTTGCCAAATTAATTTTGAGTGTCTATTTTTTTTAAGGTTGGTTCTTTTCTTTAAGACGGACATGGTATAGTCAAAAAAAGCGCGGTCTAACCGCGGATGAAGTGTCGAGGATGCGAGGCACGATTTACCGCGGTGCAGCAACACGTGCCTGGCGATCACGCTCGTCTTCTAGTTAGCCACTCCCGTAGAAGGTCGTCTTTGTCCACGTTTTGCGATGTGCGGCTACGGTCCGCGAACTGCGGCGGACGTGCTGGGAGTGTAAAACGCTGGCGAGTTACGCGAGGGAGTATGGAGAGAGGGGCCGTGTGCCGGTTCTCTGCCTACAGGTTGTTGATTTCCGACATTCGCGAAGCGGCCACCTCGTGAAATTAGTTGGCCGTTTTTCGATCGAGCAGCCAACAAAGCGCGACAAACCAACCGGAATAAATCGGTATTGCGTTTTGCAGCTTAATAAAGCTATTAGAGCTATCGAACGCATTGAGCGGGCGGTTCCCAGCAGTGGTGGGCTTCTCTGACCGCAATAATGATAGGTATAGCTGGTGGCCGGTGTGTTGCGGTAATGCAACAGTAGCGCAGCTTACGCTTGATTGGGGTTTAGGTTACTCCCTCGTTTCGCATCGCGATATCCCTTCGGCGGTATACCGTTTCATGACTTCTCTTAATATTCTTTTTTTACGCGCTGCGCGCGATTTCATTTTAGATGCACCATACAGCCTATGTTTTCCAGCGGCTTTCTAAATTCCTGACGACCGTCACTCTTTCGTCCGTCATTTCACGTAAAATAGATTAGCGCTGTGTACGCCGAGCGTACACGCATATCGTGCAAAAAGCCAGCTCTACAGAGGAACAATGTAAACTCCGATTATATATACGGTATGCCTACAAAGAATCAGGAAGCTTTTACGATAGTGAGTCTAAAGTGCGAAGATTAAGAGAGAAATATTTTTCTACCGTACAGAAAGAAAGAGAGAGAGGAACGGGGCGCGCGCTAAGTGCAGGTCTATAAGCCCATTGTAACGCGAGTTGAATTACTCGATCTTTTTTGCGTTGCGATAAAATCTGAAAATAATTATAATCTAAGAGCCTAGGCACACGACTTTCCGTCACGCGATTTAGTTCTTGCACCCCAGGCTATTCAAATAATAAATATCTCCCGCATCATTTCGTGCGTGCCGACGTTACCGGTAATTCTTTTACACTTGCTCACACACGAATGTGTCTCGCCCTCTTTCGAGTTCCTTCCTTTGTTTTCTCCAACTACCTGCCGTTACGTTATCGCTCGGCTAATTGTTTGTAATGGAATGCATATATCACTGCAATTAGTATCTCCAACAATAGCAGTTACGCTGCACGCTTCTATTGTCGCGCTACGGTGTGTTAATACTTCCTCGCCGTTTGATCGTTACCCGTGGGACTCTCACCGATTACTTAGCAAAGCTGTGCTTCAAACGAGACGGGATTACGCGCCCTCGCCTCCTTCTTCGGAGAACTTCTGTAATTAAAATCCGAATCCGCAGGAAATAAATAAGGACAGAGAGAGACGAAAGACGGCAGGCGTATGCGCGCGCGCGCGCGGACTTGAGATATTAAAATCCTTTGATTTGACATTATTGAACGTGGATCGATCAGAATAAATAGCGTTCAGCGCGATGGCAAACAAATAGCGGGAGTTTCACACACGATGCTGTTTGAGTTCGCTGTTCCATGCCGTCGTTCCATCTTGTCTGCAAGCTCCGCAGTACTCGATTCTTCCTTTGCGGGAGCTCGCGCAATTGGTTTCCGAAGTTACATTTCAGACGCTCGGCAAATTTTATATCTCCTCTCCTGGCCTTTGTTCTTGCATCCTCGTTCGATGTTTCCCGTAAACTTATGCAATTTACATCGAGATACGCGAGACATTATATTGGCTGGAATAGAAAGCGAATCGCCAATATTACACAGTAGCTACAAAGCTTAGTAGAGCTGCTTTATGTAAAAGACCGTCCGATTAGCTCTCGTTCGATGTATTTCCACATCGGAAATTGTCTCTCGCACCGATATCTCGCATCAATTTCCGCGTCAAAGTTGTATAATTAATTTGCAAATACATAAAAAAATAAAATGGTTAAAATAGGCTAGGAGTATTACCAGGAAATTAAGAGCTTTGATGATTTATCGAGAGAGGAATAATTAAAGACTGCCGCGGTAAGAGACGGACTACTTCGCGTTAAAACCCGCGGTGCCGTTTTATTTTCATAATTTTTCATCTTGCAATCTTTTTTTGCCGCGAAGCTCGCCGAGGTACGCTTCAGCTGAATGTTCGGGAAGGACTGTCGTTTCTTTCATTTTCCGCCCCATTTCCCCCGTCGCGCGAACTTGCCCGTCCAAACTTGAATATTCCAGGAAGGTACAGTGAGAGATAATTGAAGAAAGATTAATTGGCGGAATATCGAAGGAGCCTTAATAATTTATTGGCCGGCGAATTACTCGAATAATTAAAACTTTCCGCGGCAAGGGCGAGAAATTATTTCAGACGGGCTAACTCGACGACTTTATTTACATAATCCCTCACGCGGAACGTACCCTCGCTTCTTCCCTCGCGCTATACTTCGCCGCGTTAAGTCTGAATTTTTCACGAATCGCATGTTTGCTTTATTTCGCGTCGGTGCGTTTACGCAGGTACAAAGGTGCGCTCGGCGATGCACGCGGAAACGGGCTCGTGCCGAGCGAGAAGTTGCACTGTAGGAAAAGGAATTAGAGCCTTGCGGCCTTTTAATAATTCATTAGACGTTGAATATTCTGAATGGCGGTAGACGCTACCAGCGGACGAATATCGTACGATATATATATATATATATATATATATATATATATATATATATATATAGAGAGAGAGAGAGAGAGAGAGAGAGAGAGAGAGAATAGGCGTCTATTTCGTATCAAAACTTCGTAACCAGTCGTGGCGACTCCACCACCGGGACCAACCGCACGGCGATGCTTTATTTCCACCGGTTTACTTCATTCTCTTACTTTCTTTTTTCGACCACTCTCCCCTTTGTGCCTACGTGAACTCTAATCGGCTTAAAAGCCAATGCGCAGCCACGATTTCCATTTCATTTCACCCCATCGAAACTTCGCGTACAAGTCATTGTTTAGAGTTGCTCGCATATGGCAAACACACCGAGGGAATATACATACATCGCCAGTAGTCAATGTAGATTTGTTTCATGACCGGTGCTTGGATAAGTTTTTGTGTATGTTTCCGCGTATGTACACGTTCTATAGATATCAAAATATATATTTGCCATTGCACCGATACACGAAATTCGACCGTATTTAATCAAGCGCTACTTTCCAAGTGCGTTTGATTTGACTTGTCACCGAAATTTGAAGTAGAAAAGTGCAAAAACCAATGAAAAACGTAAATTCTCTAGCCTCTATCTATTGTTGTATCCAATCATCCGGGGCGGTATAAGCGCAAATAATAAAGTGTATAAATTTTATATAGTTGTAAATTTACACAGTTATAGCCGCCGCTCTTTTCACACGACATCTCTTCATTTTAAAGATAGATGTTAACGCTCCACGGGTGGTTTTTACGACCGCTTGGGTCAAGCCAAGGGCTACCAGAGAGATTGAAAATTTAAAACCTTGTGAAAACCGATTTATTCGTATTTAAGCAAGACGGCGCGTCGAAAAAATGTTAAAGCGTAGTTTTAAGTGCATCTTAATAAAACCGGGAACACTGCAAGTAACGTGGGAATATATCGGGAAAATTTTTCAAGTTTCAACATTAATCGCACTTTTCTTGTATTTTACCGAGATCAGAAAATTCGAATTTGTTGTATGCGAAATAAACTTAAGTGCAACACGACGCTAGATACGGGCCATTTACATTTTCCTTAGGTATACGTGCACATGCATCTACTTGCATACACATAGATATCCATATTTGTCAAGTGATCATTATAATGCATTATGATATAGTGCATCGAAACTGTGTTATTGTAACTGGAAGAGCGTAGTTGCGCCCATATATTATAAACTGGATAGCTGGGATAACGCAAAATATGGCGAACATGTGTCCGGGAAATGTATTTTCTGACAAACTTAACTGACTGTTTACAGTGATATATACTCGCTTCAACTATGTTTCTAGGGAAAAGCCATGCTAATGCATTCATAGGACTCAGTTTCATATCCAAGTAAATAACTAACTGCAAAATCATAATTCGTGTGCGAAATGTATGTTTTGTTTTAATAATTAATTAATGCTGATTCCGCGCTAATAACGCGATGAGAGAATATTAATGAACGATATGGCCAGTGGGCAACGAAGTAGCAATAATAACGGAAGAGAAAAAGAGAAGGAGAAAATTTCTATTGGAATTAATTTCTGCAACGAAAGAGCGGTAGACAAACGAAGCATGTAACACATAATAAGAAAAAGAAAAAAGAAAATTCCGATAATAGTGAGTAGATTATCTTATAGCCGCTGACCGTGCCGCTTTATTTCCATAACTCTTCCCGTGCGAGTTCTACGCTCTCTTGCGGATGTATGCTTGTTCCGCACAATTTCACAATAGCACCGCACAGATACCTGTACCAACATTATATCCGCCGAATTAAAGATCAGCGGGAATTAATTTTACGGCTGAGCGCCGCGGCGAAATACCGCCAGCGAAAAAAGGATATATAATAATGGTAATAGATAACGGCACGCTGGTTATTATATGTAGGTATATACCGAAGAATCTCGGCGAGGAAATTTCTTGCTGAATATATATAAGTATCGTTACATTTAGTTTTCATGCGCATATGTTGCCGAAGTTGTGAAAATTTGAGAATACAAATGATATATCGCGATGCGCGTATAGTGCAAGCTGGAGATGACGGTATGAAACATCGTTCTACGTTCATTAATAATTAAAAGCTTATCTCGCTTTATACTGTCATATCAATTCTACAACGTATAAATTATGTGCAAGATCAGTTAATGTAATTGGGACCATTTGCTAAATTGAGAAACACACCGCGCTTCGCGAGCACGCGAACGATACGGCTAATAGTCATAACATCTTAATCATTCCATGATGACTATCAAATGGATACTGATTTAAAATTGAAATTCGCGTGACGGAGCTCAACTTAGCTCGCCTACCGCGAACCAGAACCGGCTTTCGGTACACCGGTGATAATTCCTGAAGTGAGAAGTGCTTTGTGTAATCAAAACTTTCCACGATACCGGGCGGAGCGTTTCAGACTTCATAAATAACGGATCTTACTCGCGATAAAGGATTACCCGTTTTAATAGGGCGAGACCCGGCTAATCACTGCGACGATAAACTTTTCGGGTGTACTAGCTACAGCGCGCAGGATTTCATTACACGAACTCGTCCTTCTGCAGGCACGGCAAAATGCTTAAGCGCCCTCAGAGAAGATCGGCGGAGCAACCCTTAAATGGTACATCGCACTTCATATAACGGCCCGCGGTTTTTATAAAGGGTCCAACTTTCTCTCAAAGTTTCTCTGGAATGATATTTTCTCGAATTTACAATATATGCTAATAACCGAATATTTAAAAATTATGCGCGTCTACGTACGTGTGTTAGAATTCATTAAAATAATACAACGTCAGTTATTAATTAAAACGTAAGGACTTTTTCGGATCATGGAAAGAAGAAGCGCAATGAAAACTTCAGTAATTCACATTTTCGTATTGCCCTTGTTATAACTTTTCCCGTTTACCGTTTTCTCTCTCGCGCATTGCACAAGATTGATCGTGCACATACCGTTCCGTTACATTTCTAATTACTATATGCAGAGATAGAAAAAAAGTTTATTAACGGAAAGTTTTTTTTTTTTCTGAAAAGAAATTTAACATACGTATAAAAATGTTCGTACGTTCGTAAACGTACGTATCTAACCGTATTATAAAATCTGAAAACTTTGCTTTTCACATACGAGTGGCTGCGCGCGCGCAATGTGTGTCGGGGTGCGCAACCTCCAAGAATATGGAGATGAATACACTTCCATACCGCAACTGAAACGTTGAACTGTTGAATATTCGACGCGAATGTCACGATTTTACGCTGAATATTATCCAAGTGCATTATGCTCAGTTGGTGTACGTGTAACGTATATATGCATATATACTCGTATGTGCACGTGAAACTTTGATTATTCTCCAAGGTATTGTGTTGAAGCTGTCGGGGGGGGGGGGGGGGGGTCGCGATGCAAGAATATGACGCTAGGAAATTCAAGTCGAATGACAGCGGAGAATCGATAGGCTCGAATTTGTGAAAGATGACAGACGCTGTACGGTCACATAATGCATAACGCCTCTTCGGATTGTTGACGGGATTTAAAGTACAACTCGGACGCGTATACGCTCGTGAAATGTCTACTGACATGAGATAAAAGACCCCTGTGAAAGAATACGTTCCCAGAGGAGGGAAAAACCGCACGTGGAAAATATCAACGTTGATAAATGTCGGATCAAGAGTAATTCGTTTTACCTGTATGTCGTTTTGCCCGTATTCCAGATGGCTCGTATAACTGTTCCCTATCACCGTAAGAACCGGAATGTGTACAAGAAAACCGAATCTATAATATTTATCAGTAAACACGAGCGATTCGAATTGAATATCGAGTAAATTCGATTTCTCGTTGCTATTCATCAACGTCATCGATATAAAGAGCTTGTGAGACAGCAGAATAAATAAAGAGGATAAATTATGTTGTTTCTATTATGAAGAAAATTGTCGGGCTTATCGCAGCGTTGTTCAATAAATTATTTAATCTCGGGATTTTTCAATTTAAAGCATTTCATTCCGGGCGTAGCGCGTGCATTTCGTAGATATTGTATTAAGCCGGTGCGGTAATTCCGGAAAGTAGAGTCCTTTTGTAGCGTATGTAGGCCACATTAGCCCTATAATTCGCCGCATTTGCATGCGTACACGCGTGAGCCTTACGAGCACCGCGTTGTGCGAAACGTTTATTGCGCCGCCACTAACCAGCACTGCAAATAGCGAGCCGCGCGGTAATTGAGAGAGACTTGACGAGGGTAACGCGAGCCGATGAATTCACACCGACGAACAGTTAAATTTTTAGCCGGCACGCTCGCGCGGGGTCGAGTTGCGCGAGATGGAAACGCATTATTAACAACGACTGAGCCGACGAAGCTGGACTTATCAAATTTATCTCGCGAGCACGCCGACGAAAATTATATGGGCCAGAATAATGGACGCGAGCGGCGTGTAACGTTCCGCGATCGGAGGTTGTAAAGCTGCTCGAATTAAATTTATTAACGCGCCGCTCCGCTCCCCCGAGCACTCGTTCGACTCGCCGTGTAAAATCTGATTATACACGCGGGGGCGGATTCGTATTCATCAATTTTATCGATGCGATATACTAATGAAGGTCCGTTTTAACTGCAAGCAAACTGCGAGCGGAAGGGAGAAGGGCAGAGGGAGGAGAGAGAAAGAGAGAGAAAGAGCGAGCGAGACAAGTAAAGAGCCCTACAAGTAACGTGGTTTGTAACTGACGAGCGTACTGACACAGGAGCATCAGCACTTGTCGATTAATTGAATACGTATCGTACATGTCGATCGACATTTGCGTCCGCCGATGCGAGGTCGTTGCAAGTGTTACCTTCCGTTTCATGCGAAGTAATCAAAAGCTCTACACGTTATGCTATTGTTACATCGATGTGCCATTCTACACGTATACGCCAAGACATTAATCCTCGTACTACCGACAAGACAATAGCCCGTATTCAGAACGCGGTCACAAAGTTGCATTGCGACGCGTCTCTCTATCACGTGTCGGATTGAACAATTTCGAAGCGTATTCCAATTGGCGATTGTTTAATCATGCGTGTATACAACTTTGTCATTTTTACAGGCGAATAATACCGAATACGGATAAAGCTTATTTTCGTTTTCTATTTTTGTCTCTGACTCTACAATGATTTTTTAATAACGCAAAATAAAAGTTACATGACAATTCAATTCTCTCGTGCTGCGCTTGCGGATTCGAAATCTCTCGGTTCACCACTAAGGATGGTCGATACGAGACGTCTACAATCTAACACGATAGGTCCATATAGTGTACGCTGTTAATCGTGCCAGTTCCCGCTGCTCTAAAACGTTTGTGATGCTGCAACTAAGCAGAGTAGCTGGGTTTGTAATTGAGAGTGGCCCGCGGGTATATCGCCGGTTATATGGTCACCGAGATATATCCGCGTGTCACTGGGTTATTACATTCTACGCGCGATGAGTGATATACCGAGTACACATGATCTCTGCATCGGACACAGACAGAGAGGGAGAGAGACACTGTGAGAGTGAGAGAGAGAGAAGAGAGAGAGGAGAGAGACATCACGGTAGTCACGCGTCGCCTTCTACGACGTACGCAACCCACGCTCGCCCAGTGTGTCTCTAACGGCTGTGCACCCGTATGCATATGAGTACACCACGTCGCGTCTCTATCACACTTCTCGGGCTATCCCCCGGTGTTATCCGCACCATCGCGATAATCAAGCCGCAGGGAACGTCTACCGCGTCCTGCACGCTGTATCCTGCTGCTCGGTGCGCGATGTAATCAGCTGTACTGCGATTCTGAGAACGGAGATGCGAAACTTCTGCGGCAATAATTAGCTGTCAGATTTGCAGCCCGCAAATCGCCCCGGTGAATGTTTCGCCAGCCCCCAGCCGTCTCCCTTTCTCTCTTGATATAATTATACGTAAATGTCTACCTTGAATTTATTTCAAGATACACTGCTACTTTTCGCATCTCTGATTGCTAGCGTCAGCCTGCAGTTTTCAGATTACAGTCGAGCGACGCTCAGCAGAATGACGTCGAGCACGGGCTGTAATAAACCTGAAAAATTGACTGCGGTATTTCGAGGTGTCGCTCGTCCTCGTAAACCTCCCGGCGTTATAACAAGAGCGGCAGATTGGACAGTTTATCGCGGCACGTAGGCAACTTTCGGCGCTCTCGCACGAGCTTTCTCTCCTCCAGCATTGACGAATTTTTTTTTTTTTTTTTTACTTTCTCACCGTCAGCTGCGAGTCGTCGATTTTGTCGCGATGTACGTGTGAAAAAAATACGCTCGTTTTATCGCGACCTTCCCCTCGCTCTTGTTAAACTTTCGGCGAAACGCGTTTTACGTGTGCGGACTACATGGTTGAACGAGAACATTCTCCGTTGAAGTAAGATCGTAAATGCAAATACTCGATAGTGGTACTAAAAGATATCTGTACATACAAAAGTATCTCTACGATATTATTTGCCTCGTTCGAACAAAAGCTTAGAAACACAAGTTATCTTGAAAAGGAATCTGTGTTGATGTATCAAAATATCTAATTTATATAGGAAAATATCTGTTTTAATGCGAGAGATTAAATTATATTTCTTAATAATATATATTACGGCATAATCACTGCAATGAGCAACGTACAAAAGCACGCCCTCCTTTGTGCATCCCTAATAACTGCAAATTATTGTATATAATGAACCGAGAGGTAACATTAACGCTAACCGCAAGCGATCGCTTACGTGTATTTAGATTATGATGATGTTAACCAACTATGGAATGCTTTGCCGTTCCTGTACAAAATTCATATCAATGACCAGCGGTCAATATTAGAACGTACTTTACTAAAGTTCATGCAGTAACCATGAGTTTTAGCGTTATACATAAGAATATATTACATCTATATTAATATTAAATGTTTAGTTTAGAAAAGACTATCTATTAATACTGTATTAATATTGACATATTAATCACAGTAGTTATGACTTGCCGCTTTTTAATTTTATTTATAAGTAATTTTTATTTCTGCAATTATTAAAATTCGAAAAAAAGAATACAACCAATTTTAATTTTTCATACTTTGAATTTTTTTAATAAATGATGATACACTGAATTGAAGTTTAGAAACGAGTAGACTGATTTCCAAAACGATTGAGACAATACTGAGACTTTATATTCTTAATCTACTCGTTCTATAAGCTTTAATTTAATGTATCATTTATTGAAAAACTCAAAATACGGAAAAAGGAGTAAACGTCTATAAGCGCTTGACCGCATTCTTTAGATGAACATTAGAATATGTAATGGTGACATAATGGGAAGTAGTTACTAAAGTTAGTAACATAACGTTCTGCGATATTACTACTCGTACTTGAAGCCGCGAACTATACGTTCAATCCAAACGCCGTGATTGTTTCAGGCGAGCACCACTTGCTATAACCGTCGAACGTGACTTTTGCTTCTTTCTAACCGGAACGAGGAAACCTCTTCGTGTTGTATCACCGTGTCGTAGAACCCGTATTTCAAACCACTCACGCTTTCTTTACTTCCCGGTTCGATCTTTTCTTGAAAAGCTTTTCACCGTGGACGACAAGCCACCGCGTTGTATACTACAGCGAGAGGAAATGTCTATTCGTCTAAAAGAGAGTGCAGCTATATATACCAAACACTAAAGCTGTATGCTATCTTTAAGAGAATCAAATCGATGACACGCCACCATCGCGCAAAGTCAACATTGCTAATTCTTTCGTGCTAAATTTTTCTAACAAAGAGTATAATTATTCTCACAATTTATATTACTTGTGTTTTGTATAATGCTTAATACTTTTTTTTTCGAGGAAGTGAAATAACTTATTGCGTACGGCAGAGTCCTTCGCAAGCTGTTTTGTATGCGTGGGGCTATTGGGCCTTTATTAAAATAATCATTTTTCTTAGTGCAGAGGGTTCGCGTCAGCGAATATATATGTATATGGAGTCCAATGCGAATGAAAAATTAATTAAGCAGCGGATGTGGCGTGGACGACAAAGCGGCTTAAATTTTCCATAAGTACGCGATAGATCACCCCTGTCGAGCTAGCCCCCCCACCTCTCAAAAATAAAAAACAAATAGCATAAAATTACAAGCTATTTATGAGCTTT
Organism: Tetramorium alpestre; assembly: GCA_021460005.1. Taxonomy (NCBI): domain Eukaryota; kingdom Metazoa; phylum Arthropoda; class Insecta; order Hymenoptera; family Formicidae; genus Tetramorium; species Tetramorium alpestre. The sequence goes on along the minus strand of JAJVSH010000034.1, from coordinate 795,983 downwards.
CATATCCCGCAAATTAAAAATTTTGAGCTCGTCACACTGAGCAGGAATTTAATTTTTTTGTGGGGGGGCTGAGTCGATCTCGACTCAGCCCCCCCACTACTTAAAAATGAAGATATAGAATCGATCTTTGCGGCAGAATTAGGAGCTATTTACGAGCTTTCGAACTGATGTAGTTTCAATTTTTGAGCTCATCCCCTTAATGCCCAAACAGCCCCAAAACTAATGCAGATCAAGAGAGAAATGTTAAAGAAAATAAAAATACACTATATTACGAATATAACGTCAAAAATTCCAAGACTAAATTCTTAAAATATGCGTATTTNGATTATTAAAGTGCAACCCCTTTCCAATAAAACCACCCCGTATTTCCACAGTACAAGAGAGAACCATGCCTAAAATAAAAAAATCTAATTATTTTGCAACAAAATATTATTTAATGATTTATGAGCTTGCAAAATACGTATTTTTTAATTATTGAGCCACAACCCTTTTTCAATAAAACCACCCCAAGTATCCCTGATACAAAAGAGAACTACGCCTAAAATAAAAAAATCTAATCATTTTACAACAAAATATTATTTAATGATTTATGAGCTTGCAAAATACGTATTTTTTAATTATTGAGCCACAACCCTTTTTCAATAAAACCACCCCAAGTTTCCCTGGTACAAGAGAGAACTATGCCTAAAATAAAGAAATCTAATTATTTTGTAACAGAATATCATTTATCGATTTATGAGCTCGCAAAATACGTATTTCTTAATTATTTTAATTTATTAAAATATAAAAAGTTACTGAAAATATTTTCTTATTGTTAATTTTACATGTATAGNAAGGGTTGTGGCTCAATAATTAAAAAATACGTATTTTACAAGCTCATAAATCGTTAAATAATATTTTGTTGCAAAATAATTAGTTTTTTTTATTTTAGGCGTAGTTCTCTCTTGTACTGTGGAAATACGGGGTGGTTTTATTGGAAAAGGGTTGCACTTTAATAATCGAAATACGCATATTTTAAAAATTTAGTCTTGGAATTTTTGACGTTATATTCGTAATATAGTGTATTTTTATTTTCTTTAACATTTCTCTCTTGATCTGCATTAGTTTTGGGGCTGTTTGGGCATTAAGGGGATGAGCTCAAAAATTGAAACTACATCAGTTCGAAAGCTCGTAAATAGCTCCTAATTCTGCCGCAAAGATCGATTCTATATCTTCATTTTTAAGTAGTGGGGGGGCTGAGTCGAGATCGACTCAGCCCCCCCACAAAAAAATTAAATTCCTGCTCAGTGTGACGAGCTCAAAATTTTTAATTTGTGAGATATGAAAGCTCATAAATAGCTTGTAATTTTATGCTATTTGTTTTTTTATTTTTGAGAGGTGGGGGGGTTAGGTCGACAGGGGTCGATAGATCGCACATCCGCGCTTTTAAATTCGCAGCCAGTTGAGATTTTAATTCTGTCAGCCACCTTCCGCTGCCCTTGTTATCGTTAATTGCGTTAAGATCGCGCAGTCAGTTTTATCGATTAGTCCACCAAGACAATTTCGGAAATCGATCCTCAATGCGTGCAACTAATTGCGGTGTTCGCTTGAAACACGACACGAAATTGCAGGATGCATTCTGAGAAGATGGGATCACGAAATCTCGCAATCAATAAGAACGTTATATACTTCAAAGCATATTTGGGTCATTTCAGTTCGTTCCTATAACGATGCCGAAGTGCACGAAGTGGAAGGTAAGATAATCCCTTGGTCTGAATATTATAATCAACTTTGTCAAATTCCGAACTCTGAGGGACGATAATGATAAATGTGGAAAATTATATCAAAAATTTCTAACATAATTAAATATAAATAATCGAACATCTATGTGCGCACACGTGTTTGAAGATATAAGTCTTTAGCAACAATTATCTCTGATCCTAACAATTAGCGTTGATGGAAAAAATTGTTTTTCCATCTAAAAAAAGAGCTCTATGTTTTTAAATGAACCAGTTAAGCGAACATACTCCGGTAATGGAATGAAGACGTTTACTCGTTATGAAAATCAATTCAGTAACTCGGCGACGATCGACGGGCGCGGATATTAATTTTCACCTCACAATAACGTTCATCGAGCTTGATTTTACGTTGCACGTCGTAAGGTGGATTTTGCGGACCGACTCACGCGCGATGCAACGCAGTTGATCGTGTTCTGAATACCACCGGCGATTACCGTACGATTATTTCCAATATATGTGGCACCAATCACTTGTGTCTCTGATATTTCGTGTACAATCAAAAACAAATCAATGATCAAGCATTTTTGTCATACTTCATAATTTTATACCGAAACACAACACTACAAAGATATAACAATTACATACATCGGTCAGTCTCAAATGAATGTCCGCTTATGTTTTAATTTTCCATTTATACGTTACGCTTGATAGCTAAACGATGCAGATTTTGAGTTGGAAACCGGGCTAATACACGAGGGAATTATATTCCACGGTGGGTGCACGGCGGGCTACGAAATCGCATACTGGCTTACGTACCTTGAAAATTGCATCGTTCGCGGTGCAAGAGCGAAACACCGTGCTAACGCGCTCTACCGTCGTATTCGCCTTTATGATACAAGAATATTCACTACGCGGACCTGCGCTTACACTAATTAAATATATTATCTCCCTTCACGTGTGGGGATAAAATAGATATTTTAATGCAGAGTTCTTCTGCAAATTTACTAATTTTTCAACGTGATGTAATTCACATTCCCAAAACTATATATTCTGTTTCATTAAATTAAACTGTGCAAATGAAAATTAGCAAAAAAGAACTCGGCCAGTCTATCTCTGCCTTTTAATAATATAGAAACTTCGAAAAATTCTTTCCCGCTAAATTTTTGATTTATTTGTTTTTTTTTTTGCAGAGTAACTAGACTGCTTTCCCGTTAGAGATCCAAACGAGCACTTTCCGACCGCGCATGATGCTTTGAAGCCCTCTTTCGTGTAGCACCAGGTGGCCGCCACGCCATTTCGAGCTCGTAGGAACGGAGATTAACGTCGCCTACGTATCGGAAGTTAAGCACGAGTTTTAACGCGGCTTGTCCCGAACGTGACCGTGCACAAACCGGAACACATGCACCATGGACATTAAGACGTGATCAACGGCGGACGCTCATGCAACATTCGCGTACAATATTCTTTCGTTCTCCAGTTGCGCAATGGCTACTTTGTCGACCGGTGCATTCACTTGGTGCAATGAACGTTTAATGGCTTTGTAGAGCAACTTGAAACGGGGTCGTTCATCTGTTGTTTCAGGCAATCTTGATTATTTTGTTATTTATCTTTTGCAAACTACTGGTATTTTTAATAATAATGATGTATATGAATTTATAATGTGTAACAAATATATTATGTATAAGGAATATTTGCAATAATAACATGTTTTTCGAAATAGATAATAAGTGCTTGTTTGATTTCTTATTTGATTATTTCCTATCTTTTGTCTTTCCTTTCTACTGATTTGTGTCCATTTCTTTCAAAACCCATGATGCATTATATCCTACGAGACATACTCGCGGGAATTCTCTTGCGCATCCCTGCATATTTCCCTGTCTTTCCCTTACCGAGCACCGGCATTCCTTCTGCTCTTTCCACGCACCTTTTCACGCTGCATCCTTTGTGATGCGCGTTCGTTTGGCTTGACTATGACAATAGAGCGAGATGCAGAAACGTTATGTAATTCGAGATGCTAATTGCATCGCGCGCAGTACCGTCTCTTTTAATGTCTCCCGCGCTCTCACTCACTCACTCACTCACTCACTCACTCACTCACTCACTCACTCACACACTCTCTCTCTCTCTCTCTCTCTTTTGTGTATCATCGAGTCGGCATTACTGCAAGTGACGGCGCTGTTTGCAGAAACCAGAGAGAGCTCGCGTCAAACGTTGAATTCGCCCGATTGTCATAGCCATCGCCTGTAATTAACTCTTCTTAATTAAATCTGAAATAATTAATTATTCTTCTAATTGGTCAGAAGTACAAATTTTTTAAACTTCATCCCCAATTGCGCTAATTATGACAATGACAGCGAAATACTTGTGCAATTTTGAATCTAAGACGATATTATAAGCACTTACATAAAAGTATTAGTTAATAATAATCAATTATGTACTTATTATTAGAAAATATTTTAATGTCATACTCTTATCCCAATATCGTGACCCTAATTTCATTTATATTTCGTCACGTCCTATTTACCGAGTAACGATCGTTTATTAGCACAACATAGAAATCACGATATCGCCGACGATAATTACAAGCCTTGCTCGACCAAGGTTTTATCGCCAAGAGCAAGCAGTGATTTACATAGGTGCACGCCCCCCGAGTCGAGTGACGCTCCGCTCGACTCGACTCGACGGGGCTGCTGGTTTTAACGGCGGCGTTGGACTCGAAGAAAATACGATGCTCCGCACGTGCGAATTTTTTGCCGGTGGAACACGCTCGCGTCTTAAAAGAGAGAACCGTCAACTCGCGTAATTTACGTCTCGGACTTTTGAAAGCGTGAACCGCGACATCAACCCTCGCCGTGGATTCGCGACGCGTAGCTCGCGAGAGAAGACGATTCAGGGGAAAACGGCGTCGAGAATGGTAGCCGTCGTAAGGTTTACATTACGCTCGACATTATCTATATAGTTATAGCGTTTGCAGGTTAAAGTCCATGTCGTTAGACCGCCGACAAACACCGCCTACGGTTGGGCGCGATGTCGAGTGCGTCTGACCTTTCGTTGAGTTAACTACTCGGGAAAAGGTCCTTGCACCCTGCAAATAATAGTACTATTCCTACTGGTTAGCCGCCGTGCGCTTTAACATCGGACGTTTTCTTTCCATCCATTACGAATTCTGTCTAGTAACGTGACTTTTAGTTCTCCGTCTGATAAAGGCTATTTATTTATTTCTGTATTTATTTTTATAAATCGTTATTCAAACTATTTATCCTAGTTTAACATATGGTTACGCTAACAACTAATCAATTAAAAATTAGACAACCTCTGTATTAAGAAAAAAGTATTATTTTAAAATTATTGTTATATATTATTCATTTAAACTATTAAATAATAATTAAATTGAAATTTTTTTATTAATTTACTTTTTTCGTTTTACAAATATATCGATACGAAAACTACCGATGAAAAAATATATGCCTCATTATTTTGTAAATGGATGTGAGATAGTTATTTGCCATAAGATATCAGCAACATTATTAATCGCTCCCTTTAAGTTGTGGAGAAATGAGAAAAAATTGCTATCTACACGGAAAACAGTTTATGGAGTATCTGCCGGCACGTCTAAGAGTTTACAATCTTGTGTGCCATGTTTATCGTTTGAAGCAGCGTTATTAAACTTAGATTCGCGTGACTGTGGCGAATAAAACTTCGAACTATAATAACAACATAAGCACATAAATCTATTTGCTCTTTTTTTTTTAAGAAGTTACAGAATTATATCTCTTAACGGAGAAAGAAATTCACTTCCTTTTTGCTCTTTAAATAACGTTTCTGACGTGCTGTCAATTACGCAGCGTTAACGTCAAGAACGTAGTGACATAAATAAAAGCTTTTTACAATTTCGCGTACATCATACATACTTTGTCATAAGAAATTGTGTAAAGGAGTGAAGGCTGTGAATTTTATGCTTTTATAGAAAATTTAGAAAATCATAGTTGGAAGATGCGAGTTCATGTAACGTCTAAAAAAAATTACATTTTCCTGTATAAAAGAAACTGAATAGACTTTATATAAAATTAATATCATAAGATTGATCATCGCGGAATATTAATAATTCAACTTTTATTTCAAAAGAATTCTGCAAAGTTCTATAAATCTAGCAATTGTATCAGCTATGATGTCACACGAGAGTGACACGATTGCTCTTCTAAAGTGAGGTAGAGGCAAGGTACACAAGGTGCAAACGACCTCGAAGTACCCATAGCGACGTTTACATTTCACTCCACACCACTTAACCGGTGCCTTCGCAGATGCAAGCTGATGTCCTCATGCTGTTCAAACACCACGTATGCCTGCGAACGGTATCTTATCGTCCGTTACGATCTTGCTAATTTGACCTCCGGCATCAATTCACGATTGGATAATGTCACTGCTAATACGCGCTAATTATTGCACAACATACTGCCAAACAGCTTTCTATTTTCAAATTATATTAAATATGAAACAATGTAATTTAATTTAGTTAATATATTGATTAGAATAATACATCATTCTTTAGTGTATATAATTTAAATTAATAATTGAATTACTAATTAATAATTAAATTTATCTAAAAAGTTGTTTCCTATAGAAAATATATTTTATTTTCCCAGAAAATTTATGATAAAATCATTATGTAAAAGTTTTATTTTGAATTTATTATCACTTTAAAATAAATTATTTAAATAAATTTATAATAGACTATATTTATTTGCACCATATTATGGAAATTTAATACGAGTATCAGCAATATAATACGAGTATCGCAAAATTTTGTTAATACTTTTTAGCGTATATTAAACATATATGATATTTTAATTATTTTTACAATATAATGTATTAAATTTAAAGTTTTTGTTTTTGCGCTACATTTTAGTTACATGAACACGCGATACGTATCTGCTTTTAGCTAATAATGGAAACAGCAGTATCGCGAGAGGCGGCTGGGATCACGCTTCGAGTATGAAATTAACTCGAAAAACTTTTGAACGGAGTCGCAAAAGTTCGTTGAAAGGCTAAGCATGGTCCTTAACGATTTCTTCTGCTCTCAGAAAACGGAACGTTCGGGTAACTTCGCGATTGCGCAAATTCACTTGCAGAACTGGCGGACTCGTGACCGAACGGAGCTATCTTCCCCGACGTGCGAGCGCGCCGCGGCGGACTAACTCGATTTCCATCGAAAGTAGAGAGACGTGCATTTCGACAATCTCTCGCTCCGCGCGTCGGCGAATAAATTCATTACCGGGCCTCATCAAGGATTATATTCTTACCCTGGGGTTGCAAGACGCGGAATACAGCTAGATCTGAGGGAGAGGAGAGAGAAAGAGGGAGAGATGGAGAGAAAGAGAGAGAGAATAGAAAAACAGCGCCGCCAAGAGAACTCGGCACTGCGCGTGCACGTAGATAATCCTCGGATCTACAATTACATTTTCATACAGCGCAAATTGCATTTCAGTCGGCAAACAGCGGGATACAGCGGGGAGAATCGCGTTCGCGGCGAAAATTATAGTCAGTGGATTTCCAGCTGAAAATGTAAGTATTGTCCTTAATGATGTTTTGTGGCAACTTCCGGCGCGGCGGATACGTCGCGCCGCTAACTTTGCGACTACTATAAATCTGCTTACGGAATTCACGGGGAGTCCGCGGACCGAATCAGCAAGGCAGCAGTCTAGCAGTCAGCCAGGAAAATGCACGGCGGGATAATTTCCATATCAAAACAGTAACGCAGTTCCGTAAATCTGTCAACATTTCGCCGTCGAATAACCTCTGGTGTCCCGATGCGGCCAGTTACTCCGTAAACGAGTATAAACCGGCATAATTGCATTTTGTTTATAAACTCGAGCGACGCGGCCGCGGCGTATACATTTTTTTTCCTCGCGAAATAAAAATAGTATTTCGCGCGGGGTTTAATTTTTATCGTGACAGAGAATTGAAATTATCTGTATTTTTTTTTTAATGCATTCAACGGTTGAACATCGCTTTTCACGACGGCGCGGCGCGCGGAAACGCGTCATCGTGCAGACGTCACATATCCGTATACCTCCCGGCGAGCCGGCGCGGCGGAAACGACTGGTGGAAATTATCGCGATTACCGTCGACGTACACAAATGAATTATTATAATAAGTCTTCCCGCGGGATGCTGAGCTAAGTACCTGGTGGAGGCGCCGCCGCGAGAGTCCCGTTGCTCGGGTAAGTGCCTCTTCCCGACGATTTCTTACGGCGACCTTCGCTCGCGGAGGAAATCTCGCGCAAACTTCGCGATTGCGTAAATTCACTTTCGGAACTCGTCGTTCATCGCTGAATGAGCGGCACCGGGAACTTGCGGCGACGACGACGGCGGTGACGGGCGATGGCGGCGGCGGAAGCCGGACTAACTCAGTTTCCATCGAAAGTAGAAGACACGCGCTCGGCTCATTAGGTAGGCAAGAAGAGGAATGGCAGAGTGACTACCGTCGCCGGTGCAATAATAGCGGCACTGCTTAGGTACTAACTTTTACACCCAACTCCGTGGAATACTTAAGCCGCATTAAGACTTCAGACGAGGCTATTATCGTAATGCGTGCTTGTTAAGAGAGATTGGTCGCGTGCTAACTGGCAATTCCGTACTTCTATTAATTATACAGAGCGTTGATGCCGCTACATTCAAATCCTCGTATATCCATCGTATACGCCGCGTGTAATTGCAGGCTGCGTAGAAACTTCCATCGACTGATTTCGCACGGATGGATTGTTAGATCCGAATGATTAACGACGTTAAATGCGCGAATGCGGGAAACAATAAGCTGCGAGAGCTATTTTGAGATTTAAAAATATGGACGACACCACACGTGAAGCAGAATTTATCGAAAAACGATAAATTGTAGTTTTATTATCTATACATTGATTCGTTTGTCGGCTATCGCGAGATACACTTTCACTTTTCCGCATGTTTCTTACAATCTGTATGTTGTTTCGAATCAGCCTATCGCATAAATACTCGTGACCTTTCATACAACGTGAAAATATTATATAAATCAATCTGTTATTGTTAAAAATTCTGATATTTAGGAGGAGTTAACAAAATCCTTTTGTTAAACCAGACGAGCTTGTGTTGAATGTATCTATTTTACAGTCGACTTGCCGAGCTTCAACGTGCTCGAAAAGCTTCGGGAGATTGAATAAGGTTTTACGATCTAGAAAGACGACTCGCATTCAGCGTTGCAGAAAGCGATTTCGGGAGATTTTTCCAACATTGTAGAAACGCGCGTCAGGAATCACATAATCTTTCAAAATCAAAATTTTCGCCCGCTTTAATAAAATCTCGATCAAATCGATAATATTCTTTTTCCGAGTATACGACGTCATTCTCAGCTCGTCGTCTCATCGTGAAGACTCAAGGTCTTCGAAGAGGCCAAAGATTCAATAACGTTTTACGACCCAGGAGGCGATTCTCATCGAGCTTTGCGGAAGCGATTTCGAAAAGTTTCGCCGACGTCGAGGCAACGTCGAGAAACGATGCGACGCGACACGACGCGATGCGATGCGATGCGATGCGATGCGATGCGACGCGACGCGACACGACACGATGCACCAAGAGGCGCATTACGCTCGTAAAAGAGGAACGACGCGACGATAGCTCATACGCGCTAGCAGCTCCGTACGCGCTATCATCCTTCTTATCCATAATTTACGTCCTTTGGGGTGCAGGCAGGTAAAGGCTGGCTTAAAGACGCTCCAGACTAATCAACGCGGCCTCTACCGCAACCTGTAACGCAATAGCGGCATCAGCCGACTAAGCATCTTTCCTGGGCTCCGAGGGAGGTCCCGACTTCTCGAGTGCTTACGGGATATGAAGATTGCCAAGATTAGGGTTGATGACGAGAGACATCGCTTTTCTCCCCCGTGTCGTAAGCGCACCCGAATAATATCCGTTGGATCGTTGAACTCGTACGTGCGCGCCGTTGACGGCGGGGCGTTGTCGATTGACGCTTTCTCAAAGCGACTGATTGGAATTATCGTCGGCTTATCGGTCGGCGATGCGGGTCGTAACGTGACCTCGTCGCCGAGGACTCGCGATCTCGGACGAGAGATAAAGGAGATGCGACTGACGTCGAGTATGAGCTGTAAGCCTTCCGAGATTCCACATCGAGATGGAATCTCGATGGCGAGTTACGACGATTCCATACGCTTTCCACAAATCATAGAGATAGCGAATAATAGTGATATGTGAACTATATACCCATATCTCTCGTATATCTTCACTAAAGCAGCAAAATCGATTGTCCCCTATATATACGATATACTAATTGCATTAACATATCCAATTTATATTAATGTGAAATTGCGAAAAAATAAATATATAAAAACTTTTCATAAACGTATGTGTATGTAATTTCTATAAAATTTTTTTTTATAAAAAAAATATTTCTCTTTCTGACAAATAAAGCGATAGATTTTTCGTACAAAAATACTCGCACAATGCATGACCGGCAATAAAACACTCTAGCGTAATTTTATGGTGAGTACATTGTTGCGCAATAGCACACGTAATTGATTACACTGTCCGTAAATTCTCGCTCTCGCTACCTTTAATTCCCGAGCTCCGCCGATTCTGGAGGTAGGCGAATATACGCCAGAGATTGCGAGAGTATCGATAACATACCGCCTTAGGTCGTCTCGTGTCGTCGTTTGCCCCTAAGTGGCAAACTCGCTCACTTCTCTTGTGTCACGGGAGCAATTGGGTGACTAAAGCACCCGAATAAATGGATAAGAGGAGGTAAATATATTTCGACGGGGTATTTTCGTATCCCGGGAGAGTACGTATAGTCGTTGACCCAGACTACTTGACAGATGCGTAGCCGTTCATGATGGGAGACATAAGGAGACATAAAAGACACGATAAGAAAAAAAAAGTAAAATACGTTCAACACAAAATAAGATATTATATAAGCCGCTAATAATAATAAATAAACTATAATAAATAAATAATAAATAAACTATAAAGCAGATGATTAAAAGAAAAAAAATAATAATACAGAGAAGCGTAGTACTAAATATAATTAATTAATATATCTCTCCCAATTTCTCTTTCATATATCTCGTTATATCTTATTCCACATATTTCTTATTTTATGTCTTTTACAAACACTATTACGGAAAACGGATTTCTCGTAGTTCAAATATCGTGGTTGTCGCGGATAATCGCGTGCGCAATCGCTAGGTTTGGATCACGGCCAGACATGTAATATTCATCGCTCGACAGCACCCACGTCGCTAAATTAGCCACGGTTACAACGTGTCTGGGCAAACTGTTTAGGCCCGCTTTTATATCCGGAGATTAAGGGGGCTTTCAGCTAAGAGTGCTCTTACGAGCCAGCAGGAGGGGCATTGTTTTATGAAAAGTTGCTGATGGATGGATGAAGATGCCGAGAGCGGACAGCGCTCGTAATGTTTTATCAGTCCATTGAGAAATAGAATGTTCGTTTTTTTTTTAAGAGTAAATGCATTTTCACCTTTTCTTCGCACCGCGCAATTCCACGTCGCGTTCGATTTATTTAATAGCGATCTGTCGCGAGTCTTGAGATAATCCAGTTCTTATCGAGCAATCATACGTAGATTAATTAGATTTGTCAGTGTCGAAATAATTATAAATATATATAAGAAACATATACAAGATCATATAAGTCGCGAAAATCGTTAACTGCTCAGCATTTTCCCCAAACGCCCATTAATTGCGTATAATAATTAACGAGCAATAAAGTGTATTGGCAGGATTTTATATGTTCGATAGAAGTCCATGTTGCACGTTTCAATACCAATTATGTTCCAATTACGAGACACTCCACGGTGTCGTTACCTGCGCTCTCTCTCTCTCTCTCTCTCTCTCTCTCTCTCTCTGTCCTTCTCTTTATAACTTTGGTGCTCTATATTAATAGATATTAATAGATGTATAGATATAGGTATCGCGCGCGAATTATTGGCATTCAATCACAACTTAACACATCGATAATGATTTTCCCACACTGAAACTTTTACAATGTTAGAAGTAAATATTGTTATCATTTTTAATTTTATTAGATAAATTGATTCATGCGTTATTCGATTAACGCAATAATGCCGAATTGTTGACGGTAAAATAATAATTTCTAGATAGATTTTATAAAATTACGAAGAATTCTGCGCCGGCGCATTGCGAGAATTATACGACGCGGAGATGAAGCTACGATTGTTTAAATGAAATTGCCGAGTAGTGAAGAACTCGACGAGGGTAGTTCCGCGCGTCGATGAGAACTTATTGGATTTCTCGTCGTATTACGAGTTAATTTCAAAACCGTTCTACTCTATGACAGCAAGTACTTTACCCAACTATAAAAGACATTAATGCGTGGAGAATGGTTATTACAATTATTGAGGTTGCCAAAACAAAATTATCGCGTACTAACAATCGAGCGCATAACGCGAACTTAGTTTTCCCACGACATGTTACAGGTTAATTCGCTTAATTGCAAAGCCGGCAGCGTTCTTGTTACGGCGGACGATTCCATCAGCTTGAATTTAATGCCATGTAACTGCGAAAAACATCTCGGAGCTGTTCCGACCGAAACGAATGTATTTTCCCGCAATAGTTATTAGACGCAGAATATTAGATGTAATACTGAAACTGGAAGTAATCTTGTTTTCATAATTGTTTATATTCGTATTTCATAATTGTCATTTATAACATTTCTCCCTTAAATCGTAGTAATCGCTGACATGCGCCGCGCCGTGCCGAGCTCGATCAATTTCGAGAATCGTCGATAGATAGCCAGCGCGAGCGTCCATTCGAGAAAGTATTTCAACTCAATAACCAGCAGATAACACAGGCATTAAACGATTACGGAGTTTTAAACGAAGTTATCGAAAGTTAGGCGCGCAGAGAGCGTTCTCGACGGGGGAGGAGGATTTAATAATGTTTCGCGATATATTGACAGGCGATTCACGGTTCGAGGCCCATTTGCATTATCGCCGCGCTACCTCCCCAGGAAATGCTATATAAGCAGTCGTGAAATTTATTAGCGGACGATTGGCGGAGAATATGTCGGAGAAACGTACGCGGAAGTTATGATTGCGCGAAAGGTATTTGCGCGGGAATGCGTCTCGCAAGATGATCGTTTTGGCGTATCGCGCCTTGGAAGCTATAGAGAAGCTGCGATTCCAAAATCGTTCGCGCGGTTACGACGAGCGTGCCTCGTAAAGGATAGGGGGGATAACGATTCGAGCGATGGTATCGTCGGGCGAATGTCGCCTTGGCTTCGCACGCTGCCACCATACACTAATGTCTGTAATATCGCGCGGCGAGAAATTATCCGATCGTTGTCACGTTCGCGATTAACGCGGCTGTGACGACGCGGATGTGCGCTCGAAACGCCCCTAAGATATTTGTCAGGAGGGGCGGGCCCGGCCGGCTGCGCTAATCGTAAAACCGGGCAATGTTGTCGCCGACAGTGTCCTACACGGTGTCGATTAATCGATCTGGGTGTCACACGGGTGCACCCAGATTTGATATCAACGTTCGACGTGCAGTCCGATATCACACCCTGATTCAATCCATTAGCCACGCGAGAAACGGGGCCTTTAGGCCGATTTATAAGGGTGCCGCGTGTCACAGCTAAATGCGCGTATTGAGAACAAAAAGCACACAGATGTAACAGACATTTCAATGCGCAGTCCCTTTGATCAGCCGATGCGCTTTGCGCCTCTATATATGAATTAATCTACAGCATTGTTGGATGGCACACGGGAATATCTTTCTCTTGAACATACGAGCGAAGCCCGGAGAGAATTTGTCTATCTTTTCGTACGATAAGAATGATAATTTTAATATTTTATATCGTAAACGTGCGAGAGCGCGAAAACGGAGCGTTTGCTATTCGCTGTGCCGCACAATTCGGAGACTCGCATTGAATTTCAATGAGCCGAGCGCAATAAGAATAACGCGGCGCGTGAATTTTGTCCCGCCTGACATACGAGGAGCTTAAACAATTTTTTACATCCATAACTCGGCGCGAGCAAACGGGTCCTTATCGTAATAAAGATGTCGTCCGTGCTACGATGGAAAATCGATAACTCCGTATAAAACTAATTTTTATGGCCACTGCGGCTGACAGTGATAACGTTTCAACTTGACAGTTTTCTCGCCAGCGTCACTGATATGCAAGAGATCGATTAATCGACTTCCACGTTTTTCACATGACCGAGTTCATCCGTAATTCGCAGTGATACAATCGGGCGTCTTATGTCAATGGAAATGGAAAATAAATTTCATGTTAAATCGCCGCATCTATCGACGAGAAATTGCCAAGATTATTTTTAGTGATTTCACTACGGCACTTCGTTGACTAATAATACTTTTATTGATTAAACTGTAACGAATCGCAACTGTAACGCGCAATACAATTTTCAACTAGAAAAATGATAGTATGATCAAATATCGACAACAATAGTAATTGGCTCGTCAACGTCAACGAAAATCAATTCGAGAGAATTCCGTGTATAAAACTGAACTGAAAAAATTCTCTTGCCTCTACTAATTGAGAGTGGAATTCGATACATGATGTTAATGTCAATGTTACCATTTTTTCCACATGTGAGCAATGAAATGGGAACAGAAATTCGTGAATATAGGTATGTGTCAATTAGTTGGCTGACATTTCTCGGACGTATCGCGTGACATGCGATATCTAGGTATCAAAAAAACGTTAATACTTTTATTTCATAAGCCAATGCTTTACGTTCTCCTCATTGCATTATGCGGCTCTCATTTTTAATGTATCCTGCCGACAACGGCAGCTCGCGAGTTTAATTTCAGAGTACACGGGTCCGCTTTGATTCAGGCGTGAGAATTAAAAGCGCTGACGCAGTGCGCTAATAATCCCCGCGAAAAACGTAAAAGTCGGGTTTCAGCGAGCGCGTAGGAGATAAAGTGTTCCGCCTCGAGCGTCTACGTAGCGTTTTATGTCAGTATAAATGACAGCGATCCACAATAGCATCTACGCTCCCCGAAGTACATACCTCATACCGTAAAGGAATGAAGTGAAGTATATATGACTGACATATGAGAGTCAGTCAAGCCGCACACGCTCAAGATCGGACATATAGCATGTATATGACGGCGCGCTCGTAACGGGGCGCTCGCCCTGACTACCGTCATTAAAATTCAAAGGAGATTGGTCTTGATCCGGGAAATCCCACAGAGAAGCCAGCGAAACTGTTCCAACAGACGAAAGTCCCTCCGAGCTGTGAAGTGTTAGAAATGCCCACTGCCCGCAGAACTTATCGTCGGCCAGCAGACACGGAAGAGAACATCTCATACTTCATCCGACGGAACGGCGAACGACGGGTGCTCGATTAACAGCTGACCACGTTGTCGATAACGCAATCGTCCGTCCAGGATATTTTCCGATGTTTTCGATATGATCTCTTAATCTCGTGCTCTATTAAAGATACCTTTCTGCACTAACAAAGAAGAGTGCAATTGTGACATTCGAAAAGAATTTTATAAGACTCTACGTGTCTAAGGCTTTATATTTACAAAAAATTTTATTTATATTATTGATTTTGCAAAATGTTACGAAATGCGACAAGCTTGTTCAGCTATGCATATGTGTCAAGTGACGCACATGTATCTTTTTTCTGATGTAAATGCGATTGACAGATAAACTCCCAGATCCACTCAGATGCAATTTACACAAATTAGACATTTATTTCGTCATCGTTTGTAATAAAAAACGTATCATGTAAAGAGACAGCGATATATCGTATCGAGTGATTATGAAAAAGTATAAAATTCATCTTGCTTTGTGTCACGCAAAAAAGCAATATACAAAACAATATTGCCCTTTAAAAACAGAATTGAAAATTTCGTATAAATGCTGTACGCAATTCGATACGTATGATAAAAACGACATTTCGGCTTTAATATAAGTTCTACTAATTTACATATATTATTTTTATTACTCAAACTCTTTCAAGCGCCGATATATCAAATGTATCTCGAAAATAAATTAGGATAATCGGTCATACGAAAAATATACACGCTACATAATATAGTGCGGCACCTTTAACTTAAGAGATTACGAAGAGCGTGGCAACGAAAATCTACTGCGTGGAGCGGAAGCATTTTAGGGCAGAATTAGAGCGTAAGAACGGAACGCCGCTGCACGCGCGAGCACTATCGATCATCGAGCTAGCCGTGTTCTCGAGCACGTACGAGATTCGCCGAAAGTGTTTTAGAAAGCATTCTTTCAGCGCAACGTTAAACGGAGGATCGACCTTACGTCGTATTTGACCTGGCGGCGAGTAAGCCCGCTTTAAAATTCGACCGGGCGCATGGCAGTCGCCGGATGAGAATCTGTTTGTCGAGAGGATGAACTGCTGCTTCTGCTACTGCTCTGTTGGAAACACTATAACTCCCGGCATGACGCCGTGACGTGATCCGTCTGTATGATGAGTTGCGAGAACCGTTAGCAATGATAAACGTGTAGCGGGGCTTGTCGTAACTTTTTGACTTATGACAAAACGGGACGGGAGAGGAAGAGGGTACGGGGCCCCGTTGCCATTTCAGCAAATTTCGATCCGTCCTAGAATTAATCACCACCGGCGGTAAATAAGCCCCAACCGAATTTATCGTTCGTTGGGACGTAGGGGATATTAACGCATGCGGAATACGCTTTGATGCACGTGTAAACGTGCATTATAGGTATTGCGAATCAACGAGGCCAATCATTAAGCATGACAGAATTAATTAACGGTAGATACACTGACTCACTATTATCGAATAGAAATAATTCGTTGTTTTGTCGGATGATTGACAATAACATATAATCCCGAATAAAATCATTTAACCATAACGGATAACAAAATAGAAGATAATATTTAATACTCTGGCAAAAATAAACGATGTAGAAGAAAAATTGTATAATTCATGAACTAGACTATTATCATGAAAAATTCAATTAGACAGGTAGACAAAATTCGATTACGAAATATCTTCACATGCGAAAGTAAAATTGAGATTATGTGAGAAATCCTCGCGAATATGACTGAACCGTGATTGCTTAAAATTGAAGAATATATCTGTTCCATAATCTCACCGTTAATTGTATAGTTTATTTATCGGAATATTTTTTTATTTAAGGAATATTTATCGTTGATGAATACGCAAATGATATACGATGCATTTATCTGCATTGATTTGCAACATTGTGATGCCATGCTCAATTGCTCAATTCGATCAAATCTCAATTTTTCGCGTCGATAGAGAGAATCCGATCGACATACTCGATCGAAATATTCGATCACCATACCAAAGTGGGATTTCCTGTTTGGGGTTCCGCGCTTCGTCGCAGCCGTTTATCTTTGACCCGTCGAGCGACACTGCCACTTAAAACGTAGCATCTCAAATCTGCGAATAGCAGTCGCATTCCTTTGTAAGCAACAACGATATCCGTTTATATATTCGAGCAGAGGAATCAACTGAATACCAACTAAGAGAGGCCAATCGCCCGGTCATCCCCTCATGCAAGATTCGAACGTTTCACTAAAAGCCAACCACGAATTTCCTCGTTTCATCCCGAGTAACCAGAGGTTCATATCTGAGTAAAATGCCTGTCTTTGATGCAATCTAAATGTGTATATGTACATACGTAAACGCTTTGACTTTAGCTGATAATCTAATAAACGTTTGATGGATAATGCGGATAATGCTCATCTGTAATTTTTTTTTTCTCCTTTTTAATAAAATATTTCATTATTTAATAAGATTTTTAAATTTCATTAAATACCTATTTAATCAATTATTATCGATGTACAAACAGTTGTAAACCTCAATAAATATCATTACTAGTATTTTGTGTACATTCATCTAGTCTTTAGACAGATTCAAGTAAATATTTCAAGAAGGTCTTATATTAAGTGAATCTTGATTAACTTTCTCCAAGTCGCTAGTTGAAATTATACAGCAGAGGAAATCTGAATGACGAAGCCGTTAAGATTATCACGACGATCTAGTGAGTCTTTCAAGCAGCTCCCTCGACCACACTTTGACATTATTAACACTTCCGCCGCTTACCATGGAGCGCGCTAATATCTTTCATTCCAATGAAAAATTCCACCAACGGAAGTTAAGTTCCTCTCGCATTGTTATCGCGTTAGCGCAATGAAAAAACTTTCCGGTCTGGTACGATAATTATTCGATCGATCTTACGTCATGTGCAACAAGCGTTGAACTTTCAGTGATGAGACGTAGACTGCAGCGGCACTCGAACAGGATTACGAGCGCACCGCGAGAGAGGCGAGGCCTCCTCTGTTGCGGGATTAAGACGAGAATTTGCCCCCTCGAGCTTCCATCCGCGGGACAATAGAGTCGCGTGTCAAAGAGCAAAGTTTGATCCGACACAGATCTGTGTGCTCGTCAAACTTGGCTCGTCGTATTCGGAAATTGCTGCGCTTCGGTCGGCGAAATTCGTTACGTGACGCTTCCATTGTCGCTTTTTGACTAGATCCCTGGTTTTTCGCCGTCTACCGTCCGGTAGTATTCCGCATGATAATAAGTCGATACGTATCGTTTTCGGAGGGGGGGGGGCTTTCGACAACGCAAACGAGGGCGATGCTCGGCAACGTATGTCGCGCAACTGTATTTGCGGATGACCGACGGGGGCGGCGAAGTAAGTGGCGGTAAACGAGCCGCAGTGTCACCGATATGCAAACACCGGACCATTGACGGGCCGCTTGGCTCCGAAAGCAGCATCCGAAACTACCGTCAAAGAGAGGAGTCGCCTTTGATCCATCAGTGTTAAAATATTCGTTATAAGCTGGTGTTCGCCGCGACGCCTTCCAGCGCAAAATCGGTCATTCGCACGTCATAATTAAACGATAATAGATGAAAGGGTTGTATGTTAAAATCATGTAACTCCGAAAGTGCGCGCTTCACCGCGAATGAAGGAAATATTTCGCCTCGGAAGATAACATGATTTAAAGTGGGATGTTTGGCATAACACCAGATATAATAAAATATGTATTAATATAATATATAATTTTGTTAATTCTTGTATACCTAAATTGTACTTGAAGAAATATGTCATTTAACAAGAATACTTTACGATACTTTTCGTTTTTGAGAGTTATCTTGCTCCTCTTTTTGCCAAAGTGATAGTTCAGGATGAACAAACATTTCCACAATTTTCAAATTTATAACTTTAGGCGTAAGTTGATCTTATGAAGCTAATTTCACAAGAACATAAAATTTCTTAAAATTACTTATTTAACTTTTGCTTCTCAAAACTTCCAACAAACTCCTTTGATAAACAGCTGGAAATGATCGGTAAAAATACCGAATAGGGAGGTCCGCTGCTCGACCTCCCGCAAATACGATAAAATACAACAACGAAAATTCAACAGCCACTTACTGTCCTTCACGCAGAACGCGCCGATAATCCAGAGCGGAAAGAGCGGCACGACGAGCACGTTCAAGTGTCTCGCGTTCGCGTTGTACCGTAGACTCCTACCGTCGTGCGGCCTAAAGTAAATCATGATCGTTCCACGTGACGGGACCAACGCGGCACGATCATAGCAACACCGATCACCAGGAAACGTCGTCGTCGTCGTCGTCGTCGTACATCCACCCGCACTGTCTCAACGCACACTGATCCAACGGCGGATTCACCCGCGTTCCTTCACCTCAAGTATAGTCTAGTCGAGTCCGGAACCCGGACGGCGCGTCTGCCGATTATCGCGCGCGCATCTTTCTTGTCCTCGAGGCGTACTTCCGGAGACAAGAGACGAGAGACCGGTCGTCCGGACGGATCGCGCGCGAGTACCAAATTCGACGGTTCCGCGACACGTCGTGCGCGACATGCGGCGCTGAAGAAGGCTGCGCTGGACCGCTGGACTTGCGGAAGCTCCCCTTGTGGAGATCTCGGGCCGGGCAGTGAATCGCGATTACGGAAATCGCGCGTGGTCGACGACACCGCGGCAGCGAATTACTCGGTCGACAGAATCACATCGTCGACCTGTCAGCGATCGCCCGTGCCGCGCGCATTTCGATACCACTCCAATATTCCTTCTTTCTCTCTTTTCTTTCTCTGTTGATTCACACTTCATACGCTCACATTGTTTTTCCGGCTTCACGAGTTTTTCCCCTCCGTTTGTTTTCCTTTTTCACGCTACTCCCAAGTTCCTCTCACTACCGATTCTTTTTCCACCCCTTCGGAAGACCTTCAGCAACTTTCTCACCCTTCTTCGGGTAATAACTTTTCTCTTTTTCACCCGACGTTCACTCGCGTCCTCGATGACACGTTCGATCGGCACGTTCCAGCGCTTCAAGCACGACGACGTGATGCGCGCCACTCACAGCGTCAGCGTGATTTCGCACTCCCTCCACGACTGTATCGGGCCAAACCGTGTGCGGCCGCCGCACACCGCCGTTCACCTGCTGCGGCCACCACTGGTGCCGCCACCGACGCGTCGTTTCCGCCGCTGCCGCCGCCACCGCCGCCGCCAGCCAGCCNTCGACGTCGCGGGGTCGTCGCCGCCGTCGTCGTCGCCGCCACCACCGTTGCTGCTGCCACCGACACCGTCGATCGAAAAGAGGCCCGTGTTGTACGCGCCCGCGCACACGCTTTACCTCGCATGCGTATTGAACGCGAGAGACCGGTGTCTCTCTTTCTGCCTCCATTCCGCAGCGTATCCGCACGCGTTGCTTCCTCCTCGTTGTTACCGTTGCTGCCGGTTGCGCTCGTCACGGGAGAGTTCGTTACTGTCCCTCTTCTTCCTCTCGCTTTCTTCTAACGCGATTAATGCAGTCAATTTTTTCCCCTGCGTTTTTTTTTTCTACGCCCACATGATATGATCAATCAACTTATGTACATAAGTTTGTTCTAGTAATTTCTTTTTTCTCCACTTTTAAATTACATTTGTAATGCGTTAATAATTGCGATATTTCTTTAACTTGTCCACTATGTATCATTCAAATCAATTTACTATGTTAAAATGTTTCATTTCATTTCATTATTTATATTTATGTGACATTATTGAAGATTCTTGACAGTGTTTGCTTCAATATAACAAAATATGTGATTCTTCTCTTTTTATATCTTTATCTTTGAGTCGCGTAATGTCTTCTTGACTCTAAATCAAAGGATCTTCGGGAGGTTGAATAATGCAATAGGTTAGATGAGTTGAAGCGAAAGGGTGAAGCTTAGATTGATTTTGAATGTGCGTAAAGTTGGGATGTCGTTTCCCGGAGGTAAGAGTGCACGCTCGACAACAATTTATTCTAAAGAAAAATGGAGTCTTTTCTCGCATTCGAACCTTGCAATCCGCCTGTTGCCCCTCATGCAGCGCGTAACAGAGCATTCATTATTTATTTGTCCGGTTTTACGAAATTAGAATCGCGTGAAAGAGGAAATGTCTCGATTGGAGCCAGAGACAAGATGACAGATCATCGAATCTGTGTTGTTTTTAATTAGCAATGTACGACACATATAATTTCCAGATGCGCGTACAATAATCTTTCATTTGCAAAGTGCAACAAGTGAGTTCAGCTTCACGCTTACGAGTTTCCATACAGGCTTGCGTAACATTCTATTTTTATCTATTTTTTTCTTCGCGTTACACATCTAGCAATCTTTGCTTATGTTTTTTTCATTTATCCTTTCATATTTCGTCCTATAATTGCGCCCGATATGAATGTCAGTTTAATAGAGATAGTGTTCTAAAGAAAGAAACAGTGTGTCGGGAGGAGAGCCTGCGAATGAAGATGAAAGGAATTAGAACTTTCGTTAATTTTGTCTCTCTCTTTCTCACGGAAATTGCGACTGATGGATTTGCACGTTTTACTTTGTTATTGTTTTCATATGTTATCAAATTCTTTTCAACGACGTATGATTCTAATCGCGAGCAAATACAACATGCGTTTTGAAACATGGATTGAATATACTATTAAGTATTCTCTCTTGTCTAAAATATTTTAGGAGAAGTAAAATATGAATTTACATTTTTATACATGTACGTGAAACATTTTCCGATTTACTACAGTGTGTGTACGTGTTTCGAAAAACGTACTCGTGCAAGTTCATAAAATATTTAGGGATTCGAAGAAGAGTGAGAATGTGTGTGTGTTCCTAGAGATTTATAGTGACTTTAAATATGGATATATATAGATGTAAAAGATATATATGGTGGGAAGAATAATTTCTTTTGACCGGTAAGAAGAAGTGTAATAAAAAGAAATGAAAGAAAAATAGTTAAAAGTTGCATTTGAGGAGGAGTCTCGGATATAACTATTTTTCTCTTTCTTTCCCGACACACATTTTTTTCCACTCTTAATGCGTTCTCCTCTTTATTCGTTAATCCTTGCTCTCTCTTCCTCTTTTTTAAGATAATTCTCCTGTAACGTCGCCCGGAATTCCTGCGTACGGCAAGAAATTCACGAAAAAAAGAGATGCCATAGCTATACAAAGAAAACTGGAATTTGTTACCGCCAAAGGAATGTGCATATTTTCATTGGGTTTGTCTCAGCCTAAATAACGAATCGATTTTAGGAAAATATTCAATATTACGTTAAATAACAAATAATAATAAAACAAATTATATGAATAAATTCATTCGGCGAATAAAATGGACGTAATTAATGGGATGCAAGCGAATTATCTATTATTAAAATTAATGTAACAATTATATCACGAAAAGTATTGCAAAATGCAATATGCCGATTTAGAAAATCATATTTTCATATTTTTAATATTGAATGGAATGAAACAGGATCTAGATTGCATAGATTGTATTTCGAAGATATAATTATTACGCGTGTATAATGTATATGGATATATAATATTATGTAGAAGAAAATTTTAGTTATCGTTGTGACTTTCCTCCTCTACATTTGCTGAAAGTGCTTCGCCAAAAAATGATGCCCATCGAATTCTTGGCAGTGTCTTATATCTGCCGGAAGCGGATGAGGACCGTCGAGGTTGAAGAACGAAATTGGACTTCCTACGTGCGAGGCAGTACGCAGAACGAGCACGGTACTTTGTCACGGATGTGTTTCATTCATTTATGGATATGTTCATTTCGCATTCCGAATATTAGATTTCACGTCTGCCTCAAACACTGCTCTTTTAGTCTTCCAGATCTTATTTGCTTTGTTCAAATATATGAATAAATAATAATAAAAATAAATAGTAATAATACACTTTACGCACAAGTCATTGAGTATTCAGAAACTTTATGCAATTATACGATTGCTTAAAATAATATTTTAATCGAGTGCAAATATGTGCATTACAAAAATCCGTCATATTTATACACAATAACACGAGACTGCACAATAAGATTCTTTGGATTAATCGTAGAATGGGTGCTCGCAAAGTATTTCCTGTTTATGAACAATCGTAGACTACAACAGTTATTTGAATTCCGGAGATGGGTAGAAATATTCGGTATGCGGGCAAAACGTCTTAGATTCAATTTTTCGCAAATGGGTTCTTCGCGGTAAAGTATAGAGAGAATCTTTCTATATAATATGGCATGAAAATTTGATGCGAAAGAAATTGGATTTAAGCTATAGTGCGCTGCGCCAAACACATTCGTGTATACGATATATTGCCCAAGGGAAAGCGCAATGTGTTTGCTTGCTACTCCGACGATAAACGATATTAACAACGATGGAACGCGGTTCAATTTTTTACGTCTCAATGATTTGCGAATTACAGTCAAGTCGTGCGATCAATCCATGCACGGCGCGTAGGGAGGAGAGAGAGAGAGAGAGAGAGAAAAAAGGGCACTTCTATTAGTACCAAGGCTGAAGAAATTTTTTGGCAGTTTTTTTTCGCAAAATTACAACAACTCTCGATATGTGTGTCGCTAATGGATTAGTGAAGGCTCGCGCGGAACCAAGTACGCTTCAATTTGCGAAACTCCGCAGTTAATGGACTCGCGCCATAGCGCGAGCTATTAAATTCCGTCACATATACGCGAGAACGATATACAGAGGGAGATTTTGTTTACTGCGCGGATTAGCACAGGTTAGTAACCGGACTTTATTCGCGCATTTAATATCGGCAGTGCATCGCGCGCGTATTACTGCCGCTTCGTATCGTCCACGCACACTTATGTCGTCGACGCACTCATCCGATGACATTATTATCGAAAAGCGTTTTACCACGGGAGAGCACGTTCGCTCGCTTTTCGCAGATAAATGTTACGTGTGTGGCAGCTACGCTACCTGTGAGACCGAGGGAAAGCGCAGCACGAGAGAGCTCTCCACTCCGCCGTTAAGCGATAATAATAGGCGTTGCACATGTACTCGCAAAGAGAGACAGAGATAAAGAGAGAATGAGAGAATGAGAGTGAGAGATAGGACGAGGTCGAGATACATACGCGCCGGCGAGATGCCCAGGAGGAAACAATGCATCCCGCTGTGCACGTCAATGAGACCTGCGGAATCTCGTTAGCGCTCTAAATCTTCCTTTTTTAAGGCCACGATGCATTTCTAGATTCAAGACACACCGTGATGTATACGCGTACCCAGTTTGCATCTGGCGGCCATAATGTCGCTCGTAATGTCTTCACTATTCGGATAAATCGTGTCGCTGATGCAAAGTGCGCCCGAAAAAACTATGTCCAATTCAAATATGCAAGCAATTTTTTTTTTTACCGTCGTAAAGACCATTATCGTATTGAAAATCCAGTTTTTCCTATTGTATGAAAATGATTATGTATCACTTTACTATCTCGTTACGTTGATTGGAGAATACATCACTTATTCATCGTTGCGTTCTTCATTTAATAATAACGCTCACGTAGACGATTCGTGTTGCACGCTTCGGCGCCAATTTCGCAAATCGGATCGGGATTCGAACGCGTACGCGAGAAACGTGACGGTCGCGTTGACGAGAATACGATCTAATGCTCCTTAGAAATTCAAGAATGAACCGATACGTAGGTACGCACGATCGAGCCGAGAATCGAAGATGGATCGCGCGCGTGGGGCAGGGGTAATGGAAGCTGGTCCGAATAAAATTACAGCAAATATTGTACCACCGGCTACCCCGTATGAGCGATCGGATAATCGATCTTGGCGTTAACACCAAACTGGAATCTTTCGGTACATGAGAAATTAGCGTACTCTGGCGCGGACGCGCGCGTAGCATCGATGACGTCGAAATGCTGCGAGAAAATTTTCGGAAATTTCCTTCAACCGTGGACGGTACTCTCCAGTTCTGTCTTTATTTAATCCGGCAATCATCATACATCATCCGCCACGCCACGGAATTACGCCGACGGGCGTTGTTGCATTTATATTGCTCTTCCATCTTTCAGTCGCGCGTCGCTTACTTTTCATATTTTGAAGGCGCGTCTATCTCGCCCCTCGGCGGCTTTATGGCACGCGAATATTAAATTATGTTAAATAAAACTAACAGATCTCATACAAAGAGAATCGCGCGCTTTGTTCTCCATGCGAGAAGAATTCCCTTCTTTCTGCCTATGTTAGAAAAATTTAATCAGCCGTTCGAGCTGTAATACGATTGATCTTCATCACCGATTATCTTTTTATTAGAACACGGCAACTACTACGCGATAACCAGATACTTACAATTGTTTCCCGTTGTTCGTCCAGCATACTTTTTGATACGGAAAAATTGTTGTCATTTTGTTATCTCTAGTACAGCTTCTTCGAGAAAGAGCAACGAGTACTTGTAGTAACTCTCGCGACCGATCGTTGTTCCATCTTTTGTCAGAGTTTTTAATTCTCCACGGTGAAAGTGTCTTCGTTTTGAAGACCACAATTTCTCACAGACGAATACACCCGTGGGTGCACTTCGCTCTCGTGTTCGGACGCGCGCGCTATTTCGCATCGCGGTTGAAACGGCAACGTCAATCCGGACTGTCGAGCCAAGGGAATGAAACGGTAACTAGCCTGTATTCACTCTTTCCGGAAACAAGCCAGAGTAGACACAATCTACTCGCCAAGCTAGTGTTCATTCATCTGTAGTTGTTCGTTTCACGTGCAAGTTTTATTAAAATTTGTGCACGGTATCGGATAATAATACTGTGATTCGTAATATTGAGAAAATTGTACATATAAATGTTTGAATTACTTTGAAATATTTTAAAATGCTAGAAAAATAATAAAACGTGCTGCGGCTCGTTGAATTGGATTTCGTCGAAATGATTCTAACAAAATGAACGAAGCGGCTAAATATTATTAAATGGTACAAAATCATTCGTATAAAATGCAATGTAATTTAATACAGTAAATGCACACAGGGATTCGAGGGAAGGATCGTTGATTCGAAATTCGCAAAAGGAAGCAAGGAGGACAAGCAAAAAAAAAACAACATCGGCGCTTTCTAAATTGGGACATATGAGTTTCATTTAATAGTTCACGCGGATCGTATCGGCGATAAAACTGATAGCACTTTCAGAATTTTGTTACGCTACGATCGAGAAGGTCAATCGAATTTGCGCAATCGTAAGAGCGGAAATTTCTGTGTAGAGGCAATATTAGAGCGCAGTGTAACAATTGTCTGATAGTGGGCACTAGGCCAATCACATTCCGTTAATGAAATGGAATTCAGTTTTGGCGGACGTGCGATCTTAATTCACTCAGCCCACTCCACATTCGGCGAAGGTTCGAAAAACAGAAAAGCGCAATTGTTACGTGCACTTATCGATAATTCTATTTCGTTAACGTTAAATAATATTCATTTATACGAACGTCAGAACAAATTACAAAAATATTTAACCTCCTGTTCATTATTTCGAGAACAATTGATTCGAGATTTTATGACCTCGTTGTTTCATTTATTGACGATAGGACGTCGTTATATTTTTTGATTGCGACTGTCGCTCTGAGCCATTTGTTCAAATAATATAATTTTTCATGTAATTGTGATTGCTGCAATTTAATACTTGTAATAATAATGACTTTGTTTGACAAAAACGTTAATAACGTCAAGCTAATATCTCTCGGTCGAGCGATTTTCCTCATTAGTGCTGAAGGGATTGACCTGTCCTTTTTGCTCTATCCTAAGAAGAAACCTCTTCTATTTTATGAGATAAAATACAATTTCGTCATCTCCTTTTGAAAGGGCGATTTTTCACTGAATTATAATAAAGTGATATTATCAATATGACTTTTGTAATAATAGCTATTATGATACATATAAACATTAAAATTAATTAAAATTAATTAAGAGTAATAATTATATTTTAATTTTAGACACAAAGATACAAGTATACTTTAAAATTTGTCTGATTTATAATTACAATTACATAACAATTTATATAAAAATATGTAGAACTTAT
>JAJVSH010000034.1:700001-768753 GCA_021460005.1 Tetramorium alpestre | reverse complement strand
TTTATTCCGGAATAAAGCGACTGTCTGCCTCTCATCCGACATCACCTCTTTAAAGGATATAACGCATTTCAACAAAGGGCTGCCCGTATTCAGAAGACACAGCGTAGGCAAACAAGGAAGAAAAGAGAATAAGATGCAGTAACGAGCGGTTTGCAGAAAATCTCGTAAAAGGGGGCGGCGACATTGGATGTTACTTTAATAAGATCTACATTAACAGATGCTGCGCGACAGGTATTGAAAATTCATTGTTTCGTACACTCGGAAGATATTACGGTCGTCAATATTCTTTGTTTCAAATTATAAAATTACATGATTCAATCCCAGCATATTTTTCCTACGTGTCCCTTTTAACTCTTGTATATACCTACATAAGTAATTGAAGAAATGTGAACACCCCAAAAAAATATTTTACGTTCAAAGTGATTTTTCCTATAATCTCATATTCTAAGCTTACTATTTTACAGTAAACATATTCCTCTTTCAATAAAGTGAAAAATATATTTTTTTTCTCTTAAATACTCTTGTTTATACTATTTTTCTCTTAATTTTAGAGGAATTCTTTTGAGGGCAATATAAGAGTAAAATCCTCTAAGATTTAGAGGATTCCACGTTTATCAAAAAATTTTTTTTTTTGAGTGAATATCAAATGTGCCATAAGACTCAATGATATGCTACAAACTATCAACTAATCAAACTGATGGCATAACGCTAACAGATACTGTATGACATCATTGACTAATTGATCAATAATTAACGCTGCGACGTTAGTTCATTCGTTTCCCTGACGGTTCGTCATACATGCAACGTCGTCGCGACACCGGGAGAGATGGCCGTTCTTCGTTTTCATTTGTCTCGTTGGTGGTACGCGCCGGACTAACAACGTCGGCAAACCTCGTTATAAAGCGCGGCCACGGTCGCGTTACAAACGTGTCCGGAAGGGGAAATACGCGGAATACGCTTGTACGATTGCGCTCGCCGCGCGCCGTCCCTCTCATCGTCAGTGCGAGCGTTCTCGAGGACCCTTCTGAAATTTTCACCGCACCGGAAATACCAGACGGCCGCTTCTTCCCTTTCTCCCTCGTAACCAGCAACGGCAGCGACTTGCTGTTCTCTCGTTATACCATGGAAATATCGGTGCGGGAAATATCGGTCTTTAAAGTCGGCACACGAGCTCTCATGCATTTATGTATAACCGCGGTGGATAGGGCGACCGCATCGATCGCACTCGAGAAAAATTAATTGATTGGCGCGTGAGATACAACAAGAAAAAAAACGAAGAAAAGCGGAGAAAGAGGGAGAAAAACAGAAAGCTCTATATCAGAGCAGACAGCGTGTCGTACCTTCGCTACCGCAGAATTACACCGTTTCTTTCTGCCGCCCTTTGTAAAAGTTCCATTTCCCTCGATTCGAATGTAACCAGGCGGGAGCAACCGCGGTATTACGTCCCCGATAGAGGTGACCACTAGAATGTGAGATACCGGAATATGGAACGAGTGTTGAATGCACTGGGAGCGTTAGAGACTCTTTCGCATAAGTCAATATGCGCGGTACAGTCGAGAGGCGCAGAAGCATCCACGTTAATTGCAAATTCAACTAAACAAGAAGTTACGTAAGCCAGTTTGAATTTTAAATATCGATTTAAAATTTGTTAATGTCACTGAAATAGACTTGAAATATACTTGTAATGGTAAAACGAATTTATCTTTGTCCGATTTCAAATCGAATCGTCTATCACATCCCAATTTCATTAACAAGCTCACGAAGCAAAGGGGTACGTGTCTTTCGTCTTTATTCAACTTCTTCTTGACCAAATAAACGGCTTCCTGTAAAAGGAAGTCATTTGGAAGACTACGCACTACAAGGAGTGGAGAAATTACGTTGAACGCTCAGCTGCGAAAGGCTCAACGCGCCATCATTTCGCGAATGAGTTTTTCGCGATGAGTGGTTAAACAGCGGAGAGGAGGCCGTGAGATGACGCGTGGAGCACGGTCGTGAGAAGAGACAACAGAGTGAACGAACGAGAAGTGGGAGAGAAGAGCGAGAAGTGAGGGAAAATTGAGGGATAGCGGAGATGCAGCATGAGGACGTTGGACTGTCGATGGAGGAAAATGCGGGTGATTGTGACGACGCGGCTGTGGACACGTCCCCTCTCATTTTCTCGCCTGCCATTTACCGTTTTTGTCCCCATTTTTTCCTCTTCGATCTGCGGCGCGTATTATCTTACACGTATGAACACTTTCTCTGAAATTCTTTTCATTAATGATCCCCTTCGCAGATGAGTGAAATCTGCACCCCGAAATGTTAATTTTTATAAAATGTGGAATTTTACGAAATTTGATCGTTCACAATTAATCTACATTTGTCCATAAATAATTTTTTTTTGTCCAACTTGCAAAAAAATTTTAAAATTAAAAAATTTCGTGATATTGATATAATTAGCATTGACATTATCGTATGAGTTTCAGTCATTGATTTGTTTAATTATTTCCCATGGATATAAAATAATTAAAAATCAAGAATATATAAAAGTAAAAATAAATGTTGACAATATTCATAAGTTATATTTTTTATGTAGAAATAAGTAAAACGGAATATGGAAGAATATTGAGCTAGATTGACAAAATAAGTAAAATTCGATAGCTCTGGCTCTAATTAAATTAACATGGTTCAATTAGTTTAAGATCGCTTCTACGTAAAAGTCTGAAAGAACATGCCCGAGATCGGTGAAATGTATGATAAATACAAGTGAAATATTCTCGGCAATAATTTACGTTCGCAAATACGCGGAATGTTGTTGTTGGTATAATCTCTTCTCCAAGTTCTCAGGTTTATTGACATCAGTCGACGTTGTAGACCAAGATGTCTATGCATATTTGCATATCTGTGCATTCGTACCGACGAGAATGTCTACGTATAAAACATATAAGTACACGGATATGTAAATATCTACCATACTTTTCCGATTCCCACGTATGCGCGTCCGATTCTTTGTTTTTCCACGCAACTGTTTCGTGTTTGCATTCCCCTCAGTCTTCGGGGAGACCAGCCTTTAAGATTTAATGCATCTATCTATCTATGTAACTGCCTATCTATCTATCTCCTTCCAACCCCCTTTTTTCTCTTTCTTTATCTTGCTTTCATCAGCTCGAAAACGGATCGAAACAAAGACGAGGTTTCCACGCGCCATGAGCATCCAATAAATCATCTTCACAGCAAAAAAAGTCGAGCAACCTAGTTAAAGAGAAGAAGAGAAAGGGGCCATCGTCGTAGTTGGTAATTGGATGTTACGCGGCATCGTCGCGATAATTAGCGTGAATTGTTTGCCTCTTCCCGGCAATTAACGGGCCGTACACTGACTCGACACGATCAGTGCGAGATCACTTTCAAACGATTTCAGAACAATTCTGCGAAACGTGAGCATTATGTAAGATACGGTCGAGGATTTGTGCTATCGAGAGGATTGTCGCTACTGGAATGAAAAAGAGAACCCCTTCTCGCGATTTTGCCCCGGTAATTACATTTTTACGTCGCCGACATACCAAGCTCGATGTTCGCGAAGACGTCAGACTACAGGCTTACCTACATCCCTTCAGATTATAGCGGATCGAGCGAAAAGCATCATTTCGAGCTAAAGCGAAGAAAAGCATTATCGTGAGATTAATATAGTGATTTAAATCTATATACTCATTGCAAATATACATAGACTCACAATGCAAATTTTATATTTTATTTATCGAAATCAATTTAATTTTTCACAATTTCCATTAAAATAAAATTTAGAAAATCGAGATTCATCGCGTTATATTATTAGAAACATATATTAGATTACAGAAAATCTAGCAAAAGCATTATGAAATAGAGATGAAATGTAAACTGTAAACGAATTTGGAGGCAATTAAGCGATATAGATACAGTTAAAAATTAATAATTTTTATCGTAAATCTCTAATCTCACGATTGTACTCCTCTATTGTACTGAGCTTGACTTTCTTGAATGCCCCGCTATACATACAATATATTCACTCTGTTGAGTACTGATGTCATATGACTACTTTACAAGCCTCATAAAAAAAAGAGTCTCTTATACATAAGCAGTAAGCAGTCTTTTATCTAACTAGTATCATAAGATTTACGAACTTGATATAACTACGAAATTCAAATGTGTTCGTTGCTGATATCATATTTTTTAACATAAAAATTGCTGCGTTTGTTTTAATTATTTATAAAAGTAGAAAAAGGAAAAGATAATGTGTTGAGTTTTTTCAAGCTTGTCTTTTTTTTACTTCAAAATACCATATTCTTCTTTTAGTAATAAAATATTTCACTGTTTTCTTCCGAAAATACTTTCTTTTTAAAAAATTCTTTAGATAAATTATTTGAGAAGCACCCAATTTCTAATATCGTGAAACAAGTCTTCGCTTGTTTAAGCTTCAAGGTTTCTGTGCCGAAGGATCGACGATAACTTGTACGCATTATACATTTAATACCCTTTAACGAATCTACAAGCCTGCTATTATAGCGGCAAACAATTTCACTTGTGTGTGTGTATATGTATATATATATACAGGGTGTCCCAGAATTGTCGCGCCAATTTTCGTGAGCAGGTAGAGTGGACCAAACTGAGTCGAAAACTCCTCTACCATTTTGCAATTTTCGCAATAGTTAACGAGATATTAATTGTTAAAAATGGCCGTATTAGACCGGCCCTCCGCTGAATACAAGCGCGCGGCGAGATACGACCGCCCAGCGTCATTGTTACCAAGATCGCGAGGAGTTGTTTTCTACAAATGGCAAAAAACAGGGGGACAATCGCAGCTCAGAACCGCCGCTTTTAGGCATTGCCGCGTATAGTAAATATATATATATATATAAAGAGATTGCGAGCGAAAGAGATAAAATGAGAGAGAGAGAGAGAAGACAACAAAAGCCAAAAGTTATAAGTTAATCAATTCTCAGAAAGCATTGTTTAGCGATATACCAAGTTGCACTTGGAGTGATCGGATCAAGGGCGCCGAGATTCGAGTCTCGGATATATNCGACTTTCAATCCCCCCCGGTGGTATACTGACCGCTAGAATTGCGTGATGGTCTCTCTCACTTTCTTCTTCGAGGTCGTGGTGTGCCGACGTGCAACCAGACCGAGTTTCGGGAAATAACTGCTCATTGTATTCGATATACACGGATAAATTGTCAGGAGAAAGAAACGAAGGGATGGGTAAAGAGGGTGAAAAGCCATTGCAATGGATGAGAACACAGCTGCCCTAGGTTGCAACGTTGTGCGCGACATACCCTTTTTCCTCTATTTCCGATACCGCAACCATTTAATAAGGGAAAAGTATACCTTCCGGCGTCGATCTGAAAGAAACCTTCGCCCTCTACTTCACGTTAAAGTATTGGCCGATGAAGCTATCAAGATTCAGTATACATATATGTATATAAGTATATACATATATACTTGTATATATAATATACTTTAAAACATACGCGTTTAAAAATATACGCGGAATAGTTATTTGAGAAAAATCGACATGTATGAAATCGGAAATTAAATTAAATTAATTTATATTGTAATTATATTATATTATAATTTCGATATTATAATCTAGTGAAAGAAATCTTCATGTTAATTGATGGAAATTCGAGTAAAGTGCTTCTCATATTATGCTTCTCATAACGTAACGATGAAAACGTAACTGTACCTTTTTCAACTGCTCGTATAAATTATTTGGCATCATAATACATTAACCGCCATGTCAAGTAGTATGGTTTATGTATTAAACATAAACTTCTTGATATTTATTGAAATATAAGACGTAGGACAGATAGCTTGTAAATCATACTTGTCCGTGTGTTTAATACTTTCGGATTATTAAATTTATTTGCATTTATATAAGCAATCGCGGCTTGTTAGTTTTACGGTAATATCGCGGGTGTACTGTTTCATGAATATCAAAACTTCGTAATTTACGTTAGTAGCTTTTGCGCGAAGCACAAGCCGAGCAGGCGCGCGCCCGATGTAGTACCTTGGAATATTAATTAAATTCGATATTACTTCGTTAATTAATTTGTCTAAGAACGGGCGTCGAAGCGTCTTGTCGCGGCAACGTTTCCATGTCTCCTTATCTGAGGGCGAAATCGCCAACCTGCAAGAATCGTACTTTCACCGTGGATCTTTGCGACTAACGTTTTCTACGAGAATCGCATGGAATGGCGCGTCTTCTGGAAAAACGTTAAACAGCTAAAATTGCCGGTCGAGGTAGCTCGCTCGGCTCTCTCGACGTCCAACGGATTTTTTTCTTCTCTTTTTTGCCGCATGGCCATCATTTTTACTCTTTCATTCTCCGCTTTCTCGCTGAAACTATAAGGCGGAAGTGGCCGCGCGCGCACGCGGGTAAACCCGGGCAAAAGAATGGAAATGTATATTCGTTGCCGAGGCAGAGAATGCGACGCCCTTTCGCTGTCGGCGGCC
Organism: Tetramorium alpestre; assembly: GCA_021460005.1. Taxonomy (NCBI): domain Eukaryota; kingdom Metazoa; phylum Arthropoda; class Insecta; order Hymenoptera; family Formicidae; genus Tetramorium; species Tetramorium alpestre. The sequence goes on along the minus strand of JAJVSH010000034.1, from coordinate 762,286 downwards.
CCGCGAATTCAATTGCAATGCATCGCCCGATTAAATTTATAAATTGACTGTTTCGAGAGTGTAGTGTCCGCCGATTTGAAATCCGCTCAAGCGATCCGTTAGCCGGCACGTAAGCGGCAATACGGGCGGGTAAGGCCGCGGCAAATTGAACTTTGAGCTAAAAGAGATCCGTAAATTCATTCCACGGTTATAGAAAACATCCGCTCTCGCTTCCGATTTCTTCGCGCGAGTAATTCGCGGAGCAAACAATCATTTTACCTGAAAATACATTCGCCGTTTGGAGCGGACGAGAAAATAATAGCGAGTCCGTATGCTCCCGTTTTCTCTCGTCGGAGATGAGAACCTACAGTAGATTTAATACGTCGGTCGGCTACGTCAGTAATCGCTTTCGCATATTTCCGCGAGTTTTGATTTTTCGATAGTTTTAGCATTGACGGATTAATGAAATCATAGAGCTCGGCAATTTTCAAGCATGCTTTTACAATGTTTCAGATAGATGGTCGCAATAAAAAAAAAAATATTTTAAACTATTCACTGAAGCTCTGCTTTTGACGACTAGAGTTCCCAAATTTGGTGGCACTGACAATCGAATAGACATCTAACAAAAGTGTTTTCAAAATTTCGCATTTATGTAATGGAATAATTGACTTTGACAGTCAATATTGCATTTTTTTTCTAGCGCTAGAAATACCTATTACTTTTATATGTGACACACATATCTACTACTTTTATATCGATCCGAGATATAATAGAAAGAGAGAAATTCTGAAAGTATAACTGACAATGAGTGCACGGCATACATTGTCAGCTAAAATACATCTTAAGAGAGATCTACCTTCTTAATTCTTACTTTTCTATGTATTTATTTAATTCACTCAAACTTGATACAATCTGTTTGTAGAACAAACGATGTATTCTTTAGCTTTCGATATCTAAAATCAACTTTTCTCTCAATCGAACGATATAAGATCATAGATCACATCACTGTACATTTCAATAAAAACAAGATAGAAATTTATAGTTTCTTTATATCGATTGTTAATTGTATGTAAATCGCGAGACCACATTTGAACGATCAAATATAAATATTAAATTTTAGCATGATATTTATACGAGATATAAATGTATTATTCCATAGACTAAACCAGCATATTCCCGATACCCGAATATAATCTGATCACGAAATGTTCAGCAAATATTTCTGCTTCTCTCAATAGGATATCCGCAAAAGGAATCGAATTACACAAAATCTTTATGCGCTTCACTTCCATTTTCTCGCTTTGCGTGATATCTCCACCGTTCAATTCGAATTCGCTAATCGAGTAAATACGACAATTCCCCAGTTGAAAATAAAGATCAGCGAAAGATTCTTCTGGAGCTCTTTGATCGCAAAAGCACGAAACGATGTTGGAACGAGCACGCAGTGCGACACATAGAAAGCACATCCGCTTTAATCTCGGAATTATCATTCGTCGACTGATTATACAGCCTCACCGTTCGTTTAGCAGCCTAGTTTGTAATTCCGCGTTTGAGATGGCATTACAAAAGAGCCAGGTTCGATGAAGCGTTAAAAGGAACGTCTGCGTGTAATTCGCATTCGTCCCTCGTGAAACATTCCAATCGAAATTACAACGTTCAATAAAATCGTCTCGTCACGAGTCGTCGCGCGATTCTCACCGCGTGAATAGCGAAGTCCTTCTAATCATCTAATCCAACTTCTTGATTCAAGATAATGATAAACAACATGCATAATTTGTTTCATTTAAAAAGCTTTATACTTAATTCAAGTTTCTACGAAATGCAAATTCTACACGCATCGTGTATACTTTATAATTTTTTTTTTTTTTTCTAAAAAGCACTGAAGTTACAGATACAATATTAATCTATATATTAAAAATCTCTCGCTGATAGTAATTACTTATTCTCGCCAAGGTAAACCACACGTAGCACATAAGCTTCACTGGTTTCTATCCCGTCAAAATTTCCTCACGCGGATATGCGGGATAAAGTCTCAGATATGCAGGTATAAAAGCGAGCTTTTCTCGCACGAGACTAGCAAAGCTATCCCACTCTTGGCACCATGGTACATCACCGCGGAGACCCGCGCCTCCGCGTAGCCCGAGGCCTTTTGTGCATCGAGGTGACGGTGAGGAAAACGAGCCACGTTTCGCGAACGAGCACCCTCGCTTCCGGTATGACCCCCACATACATGGTGGTTTGCTGAAAAGACACTCTCTCTCTCTTTCTCTCTCTCTCTTTCATTTTCTTTCTCTCACCGTTTCGTTTCACTGCAACACTCACCCGTTTTCGTTTTGTTCAGTGGTTTCATTTTGTTTGTTCAAATGCACTTAAACAACGTCATTGTCCATTATGCTCCGATGACGCTGTTGTATGAATGAGTGGCTGGCTGCTCGTGGCTGGCTGCTCGTTGCGGCCCTTAAATGCCTTTTCTGGCGTATCCTTTTCTCTGAATATGATTCTCTTTCTCGCCGATATTCTCTTCTGTTTTTCTAGGAATTCGCGTCAGCTGAATTCTCACGTTTCATTCATGCTCGACGGAAACACCGAGAGAGCAATAAATAAATGAAAAAACAATGGCCGCGCGCCACTCGTCAGAATTGAATTAATGTTTTAATTAAATAGCCATTATAACGTGAAAAGCGTTATTCTTTCAGGGAAAGTTTTGCAAGCATATGCAATCTAATACATTTCATGCATCGACACATGATCGTAAAACTAACATATTCTGTATCAAAAGAATAATTCCAAGAGCAGTTTTTCACGGTATTGTACGTATTTAACAGTTACATAATTTCAATCTATATTTTATCTCGATACATATATATTTATATGGTATTTATATTGTATTTATATGGTATGGTATTTTAACAGATAGTATTTGATAAAAACACACACACGTCGTCTAAGATTTAGTGCTACACCTGATTTAAATTTCAATGTTACATTTAAAGAGTAATTTATATGATTTATGAAATTATGTTTCAATAATAATCTTAAAGCCGATATGAGAACCGCTTTTGAAAAATGCTGATCTTTATAGTGCGTGCCAGGAGAAAGTTCGACGAATTAACTTTGTCACAATCGTGGTGTGATTTAAAGCCGATTGGGCTGCGCGATTAATTCCAGCTTGGTAAGAAGCAATTTCTTAGCGATTGTGAAACACACTTTATTACTTTTATCGTGCGTGTAAAAAATACAGAGCAATTAGCGATACGAAGGTCGTACGACCAAGAAGTTTTCGACGTTATCAAGAATTTGCTAAAGTTATAAGCGAACTGAGCGTTTCGTGATCCCCAGACTCGTGAATAAAAATTTATAAATATTTTATAAAATGAATTAATATGTATGATAAAAAATAAAAATTAAGCAAAGAAAAAAATAGGAAGGAAGAAAAGAAACATTAAGTAACTATAGAATTAAATAGTTTAATAATTTTTAATTCGATATTTTAATAAAAATTTTTACGATCATGATTTTTTGTTATATAAAAATATATGTAAATGGAGAACTGTGCACCCACGATATTGCACAGTTGTAATATAAATAAGTTTGTAATAAAATTATAAACAAGGGAATGTTTTATACTTTATCATCGAGCGAAGATTCCTTAAATTCGTTGGGAATAATAGCAGCGCATAATTGCGTTATCGCGCATGGTGGCGGATAGGGGCGTCCAAGCGCGATTTTCGTTCGTTAACGTGACGCGGGTGCGACGCTTATAAATCAAGCTGGCGTACAACAACCGCCATCGTTATATTTCAACAACGACATCGCGGCGTCTCTCCTCAAAGAATACCCAGATCTCTATTCCCAAAGCTGCGGGATCAGCACTGTCCACGCCACGGACGTACGGTCCTCGCCCTCTCTCGCTCTTTCTGTTTCTCTTATGTGAGTTTCGCGACAGGCTAAGCGGAAACGCTCGAATTCGTCCGTGTTCACATTGCCGTTCGTGTGTGTTCGCGGGCACTCCCACATGTGTGCACGTCCGGTTACGCGTATAAATCCGGTCCACCCGCACGTGAAATGTACAGTGAAGCGGAAGTGGCCTCTACGTACCGGCGAACCACCTCCTTCTCTCCTCTCGTCGTCGCTACTTCCTTTCCGCTTTCCTCCACTATTTAGTTCTACCCTCTCTCCCTCTCTCTCTCTCTCTCTGTCGCGCTTGCCGACTCTTTCGTTTCCTTTCCTGTCCCTCTCCGTCATGTGCTAGTGTGTTTGCGTGCGTAAAAATGTCGCCAACAAACGAGCGCGAACGCGAGAGGACCCGGAGACCATCGGAGCGTTTCGGCGAGCGAGCAATTCAAAGAATCACATTGGACGAACGATGAAAAGTTTCGAGCATTCGCGTGCGCGCGCGCGAATTTCCTTTTACGGTACAGTTGACGTAGCAGAACATAGTAGAGACTGTAGTAGTTACGAAATCAAAGGGCTCGCTCTCGCAGCAGCGCGAAGCGGCAATTCCGATTCTTCGAGGTAATTTCCCTCTATTCAGGTGTTCCACGCGATCCCGCACCGCGCCACACCGCACTGCACCATGCCGTGTCGTACTATCAGCACCATAGCACACCGCTCGACGATTCCACCATTGCCGACTTCGGTTTCCGGTTTGCCGTCCTTTCTGTGAAATATTCGTGGCCCTCATGGATCGAAATTTCATTAAACTCCGCGCGCGCGCGCGTGCGATATTTCCTCGTCTATTTCCTACAGTTTTCGTGTCGAATTTCTCTTTTCCGTTCCCGTCACTTCCTGAACTATTCAAGAAACGCGAAAAAGGGAAAGTGAGTTGGTTGCAGGGCTAAGCAATTCCAGACTAAGAAGTAAGAGACAGGGCCGCGATAAGAGACGACGTTGCTGCGAATCTTGGATTTCCGTAATCAGTTTATTTTCCGTGTGCAAACGACGCCGCGAAACTTTTGATAGATAAATGGCTTACGAAAGAATATAAAGTAGCGTCACTGGTATGCTATTCAAGTCACATCTCTCATTTACATTTCTATATGGATATGTAATCAAAGATATGATTTTAGATATAACTTGTATGTATTTCTGTGATAAATCTATAATCTATAATAAAATATAATGCCTTTTGAATAAATTGATTTAGCGTACTGGATTGTACGTTACTTTCGTGTTAATCCGACATCAATAAGAAAGATATTTTATCTAAACGTGTAAAAAAAATGATGTATTTTCCGTTAGCAACTTGGAGGTACTATAATACATCTAACTAATGGTAGTATTTATTTAAATTCCTAAACGAAACTATGTTCAGAATTAAAAATCGTTAATTGGCAAAAATAATACCAGTTTTCCTCTCTTTTACCAAACTAGTATGAAAGGTAATAGAAACTCCCATATACGTATATTGTAACAATATTAGAAAAGGTACAAAACAGCGCGATATTTCGCCTTTATTCCTTTCTACAACTGCGATATTATAGCGTACATTATTACGACTGTGTTAACATATTCGACATTGAGGCTTTACATAATTGAAACAACCTATTCCGCATTCGCTCGTTGACCTCGCGAATTCTCGTCCGGTAAATAGAATAAATATTTTAACGTTAACTAACACCAGCGCACCTGAGTCTAGGTTTCGGTTAATAGCATCGTTACAATTGCAAAACTTCTCGCTAAATCGCTGTTCCCTGAAATTATCCTGTAATGTCGACGGAAACCTACTATAATCTCTTTTCGTCGCGCTTCTCTCTATTTTCATTCATTATATATTATATTCTGAAGAGCATATGGGCTTTTTAAAAAAATCCTAATTTTCTTAATTTAAAAAATCTTTTTCTATTATCGCCTTTTATACTTCCGTTTTTACACCTGCTTCTTTAGAGCTATGCAATATGGGCTTTTCGTTCTCGCAGAAGCCCGCTCGATCCTGGGAAATCGAAATTTCATTAATCTCAGTCGTTTTCTTTTCCTAGTTTCCTACTTTCCGTCCATTCCCGCAGCTGCTCCGACCCGGTAAGCAGTACATACATGCATACGTACATTCATATGGTTCTACATATATCCGTACATATATTCATGCCCAAGTATGTATATTGACGCAAATAGCCATACCGTGTTAGAGGAACCAATGAATAAATAGTTTCAGTTTGATAGAATCGCGATATGCTTCCGAGCATCGTTCAGATATCGTTTAAAAATCATTTAGTGACTTCATAATACATATTATATATTTGAGAAAACTCTTAATATAATAAATCAATAAAAAAAGAGAGAGAACTTTAAATGTTAAAATTATACATTTTAATTCTATCTATTTCGTTGTATAATATGTACTGTAAAAAATAAATATTCAAATAAAGTATAAAATATTTCATTAAACATGATATGATTTATCTGTTAAAAACTAAAATTTCGTTGACTTTGATTTTTTGTTAATCTGAGTACCCATTTCTCAAAAAATTTTTCATTTAAAATGTAATGTGAAATGTATTCCATCAAAAACTCAATATATTTATTCAAAGAGGTATTTATTTAGTTCTTTTAATATCAAACTATAAAATTTTCTTCTTTCACTTAACGGAAAATAATTAAAAAATAATTATTTTTCCTTAAATAAAAGAAGAAGTGGATAAAGTGCTAAGATATTAACGAGCGATCGATTCTGAAAGTTAAGCTATTAATGTTGTCACAGGAGCGTGCTCAAGTTAGGTGCGACTTTTCTCTTAACGTGGATTATCGATGTCCATGTTGCCATAAGTCGAGGCGATGCGGCAAACGCCAGTCTGTCGAAGCTTTATGACACTTCTTCCTGCAAGCCGTCGAAGCCGCGTGAATCCCCGGACGGCCATCGTTCGCTAAAACCCTTTTTGCCTTCGTCGATATAGTCTTCCCCCGACCACCAATCGACAGACACGATACTAGCAATTTTCCTCAAGTTTCTAGTTCTCAAAGAACTTCTTGAATAACCACGAGGACACTTACTATGACAAAAAAAGTAGTATAATATGACCTACATACAGAAACCGCTCACGCGCATAATACAAAAGAGATAGTCATTCAAGAGAAAGAGGAAAAAAGACGAGTAATAACGATAACTTCCGTGTTTTGAAGCATGAACGCTGTGATACGCCTGTATACATATATTTAAAAAGGTATACGCCATACAATCGATTTATCTGAGCCAGAATTATTTAAAATGACGTATGTAGATACATTTTTCCCGCGTAGGAGGACCGCGTAGCAGCGACTTGAAACAAAGTACGTCGTAAAATGCATTTTCTTACGCAACGCGCGCGCATGCTTGAAAAATGGATGCACTCGACAGATGGATTATAGATATCGAAACGGGGAATACAACCGGAAAATGCTTTGACATATTCAAGATAATATTAAAATGGTGTCATATCCGAGGGAGAGAATTTCTCTCCTCCATGCGAATTATGCTGCCGTGTGTGTATCTGTCTTATAAGGCGCGTCTGAATCATTTTATACCGACGATCGAAATTTCATTAATCTCCGGGACGCGCCCTCGGCCTGGTTTCTACAGCTGAGGTCTATCTGCAGGGTGTACGTGTAAGGAAGGTGCTATCTGGAGGTCATCCTTTCTCTCGTCGACGTGATTGCTCTCGTGCACCACTTCGTTTTGCACCGCCCCCCTGCCTCTCCCCCTTCTGTCCCGTCTAAGCTATCCCACTTCTACCACCATGGTCTCTTCAAACCTTCGTCGTGCTAACGGCGAAGACAAACACTCGCGCGAATTTCTTATGCAGCCGCCGCGCATACAAATGACGTGTTTAGAGAGCCGACGCCGCTCTGCTGTCTGCTAACCCCGGAGACAAGGCTTGTAAGAAATCGGGGGGGGAGTCTCGTGGATGTGCGGAGGCGTTGCGGAAGTTACGGGGGAGGAAACGAAAAAGACGAGAGTTGAAGGTGCTCTCGAAAGGAAACGAGGCGATGGCGCCTCCTTACCGATTTCGAGGAAACGCGCGAGGATGCGGTGGATGAACATAATCGAGGGATGTCCAGTCGAGTTCGCACGTGCTCTCGTTTTATACCCCGCTGCATGCAACCGGCGCGATTTCTATCAGGACGAAAAGTGTGCCCTCATTTCTGTTACTCTTGCCGTTGCAAGATTGTTGAATGGTAGCTTCGTGCACGACAGAGAAATTGTCGATGCCAAGCGACAATAAATATATAAGCATTAAACGTAAATATTCAATTTATAAAATTCTACAAATGCTCTAATGTTAAAAAGTTATGCAATTTGATAAAACCGAAAATAATTAGAAAAGTTAGTTTAGTATAATATATATTTCACTAATTGATAAGAGGCAAAAATTTACTATTATGATTTTGCGAAATAAAACAAGATTTAAACAATCATATAATTATAATAGATAGTGATAATCTCTGAAAATATCAAAGAAAATGTAATAATTGTGTAAGTATAAATAATTTTTAATGCAGATATTTAATATCGATATAACAAGAGTTCATATATTTCTTACAAATAGAAAGAGAAGAAAAAAGTTTTTAAAGACATTGTTCTATCTATCTATAACGNCTTTGAATTTATACGATTGAAATCTTGATTCAAATTGGAAATAAAGTGAGCCATTTCGGGAATTCATTGTATCATGCCTACTTTCATTCGAAGTAGCACAAATACAAATATGATAAAGCAAAGGAATCTATTATCGAAGAATACATGCGAAGGAATTTTTGAGAAAAGCAGCCGATTTCATATAAAAGTAAATACATATTTTCAAACTACTGTGACACAAAGAAAGCTGTGCAGTCTGTTTACATCATGTTGCATCGGCGAACTCGCGACGAACTTCTCTCTAACTTGATAACAACCTCTCGTTCGTTCTGCTTGCGCGAAGTTTGACGAAAGAAGCCCAGTCTATTCGCTTGCATCAAGTTTGTCGGCTCGCGCCGCTCGTTTGACGCAAATTGTTGCTAAAACGAAGTTCTCCCAGTATTTTTCCGCTTCCGTTGATCGCATCCGATTGCATTCGGAACGTAGCATCATTCGATGATATCTGATTAAAATTTTACATACGACTACCCCCTGTGCAGGAAAGGCATCAAAAACGTTTTCTTTTATATTCAATTGGTCTGACTTATCGTCTTTAACCATTCTTGATAACTTCGAAGAAACTTAGTCGACTTACGTATACTTTAAGAAGCACGTCGATGGTATTACAAATACATCAAGATAACGGATATTTAATGAAAAGTTTCTAAGGAGTAAAAAGCTCCGTAGACATTGTATGTACAGATATATCCTTTTATTTTTATAATATTTTAGTTGGAATTGTACTTTTTGTTTCACTAGAACACGGAATTCGGAACACACAACGTGTACGGTACGTAGGTACCAATTTTACAGCGCGAAATGTACGTTGGAAAAAAACCGGAACTCCGCTTTAAGACCTCCTTATTCACCGTGTACATTTCGCTAAAAGGCAAAAATTTGCCACTAAGAAATGTTGTGTGTATGTACTTGCCATGTTCTGTCTTCTGTTGAAAGTTCGCGGGCGCTCCATTCATTCTCCCAAAGCCCTTGTTTGGAACGATCAACGAAGATGCATGTGCAACGCGCGCCGAAAATTTCTTATCGTGTATTTCCCTCTCGACGAGCAAAGTTATTTGTTTAGATAACCGACACCACATATAAATGACTTGCTCGTCCAAATCATAAATTTCGAGAAGTTCCCACTTTCATTAGTATAGTCAAAACTTGACCATACTAATTGTAAGATAGCATTCAATGACGACTTATCTATTACGCTATTACTCTAATTTTCTTCATATCGATATATTTTTTACATAATTATAGATTAAATTAATATAATTTCTGCATGAAATCTAAACAACTTTTTTATAAATTTGAAGGAACTATATTAATCTTTAAATTAATAAAGTAAAATTTAATCTATCAACTTATTATTTTACTGAATATGTTTATAATTTTATATGCGTAATACAATTTTTTAATATTCAATATAGAAGCGAAATAATGAAAAACAATATTGACGTTGCCTTTCAAATTGTAAATGTACATAAATTAAAATGCTATTCATTTATATTCGAATCAAATTGATTCTATTGTAACAGTTACCTAAATTACAAGTAATTGAATGTGTGTATACGCGACTATAACCTGTTTATATGTTATGAAAGAATTTCTGCAGAGAGAGAAAGAGAGAGAAAGCTTTAGTTGAAAATATCACTTGCCAGTCTGAATATTGTCGTTTTGCATTGCAGTTTGCTCATTTTATATCAATTCCATTAAACCTACAAACTCCGTGTGCGTTGTCGCTTTTCATGAATTTTAAAAGCCAATGAGAGGGCAGTAACGTGTAGTCACTGCAACGCACAGCCGGCAAACATATTACAACTCAAGTGTTCAGATATATGCATGGTAACGGTATGTATAATACATTGCTCGGTGTGAAATTGGTCTTCGCTCAATTTAAGGTTTTATATATATATATACATATATAAAATCTGACCGCGTTAAAAACTCGACATTACTTCGCAAGCTCGTCACCGTTGATTCCGCCATTGAAATCCGCCGTCGAAATGCGGGAGCCTGTGCGATGCGATTTATCAATTAACTGCTCGATCGAACGGATCGGTAGACTGGCTTTTTCGCTGCAGCTTATACGGCACCAATTATCGATTTCGGAGGGGGAAAAAAATACCGAACCGCTTTTTCGACGACTCGCGCGCGTGCAGTTAAAACGAACGACTGCACCGCGAAAAACCGTCTCGGAATTTCGGTACGGTCTCGCATCGCTTGGCAGCCACATGCCGTGTGCCTCTTGCCACAGATTACTTCCGCAGGTTCTACGAATCGTTAATTTCTTTTTGAAGTTCCACTCGAACGACGCCAGATTGTTTTTTTTTTGTGATTAAAAATCAATGAGTGGCTATTATACACAAACGCTAAGTTTCTTCTAATAATTAAATCTTCTTTCAATTATTGATAATTCGTAAAAATATACATTCGTTACATCATAAAGAGCTTACTGAATTACTTTTTATACTTTTATTTCATGGTTAATACAATTATGATAATGAAATTTTCAGTGCTGTTGATGGATGCGAAGTATATGCTTTTTTTAAAATATTTAATTATTCGACTTATCGCGCTGTACGAGATGTGATGAATGTTGAAGTAAAGAAGCTCAGGATCGGTGGAAAATTAGAAATATCTCAATGCTGCGGGGAGATAGAGTGAAGAGATGCGGCGTTATTTAACGTCGGCTTAAAAAAAAAAAGTACATCGTATATCGGGAAACTAAAAGGGAAGAAAAAAGTGCGTTTTACGTCGCGGCGATCTAATAACGAGGAAAAACGCCATCAGATTAAATGTGACACGACGTGGCACCGTTAGTAAAACACACTGCGCCCGCTACATCCCCATATATATGTGCAAACGGCCACGCAGGACACATACCATGATAATGGAGAAGCATCGCGTGCGAGGTACGCGAGACACAAATATTTGCGCGAACCCAGCGCTCCATCTAAATATGATCAGTACTGATGCATGAGCATTCCGACGTATTACATGTTGTTTCCTCGTTCAGAAATGCTCGGACCGGCGAAATTCCCATGCCACTCACATCATGTTTATTATTATCGGTGAGTCGCGCGAGCACGGGGACGCTAAACGACATTTAGAATTCTTGTAATTTTTGTTTCTCTTTTTCTCCTCGTGTGATTGACCGCTCGCATGCGCGTGCATGCATTTCGCATCGTGTCGTGTGCTCTCTAAGATTTATACACGCAATCTCTCTCGGGCGTTACGACATCCGTCAGCGGAGTACGGTAAATAACATTTACATGCTCTTGTTAGATTCCAGCAATATTAGTTAAATCTGAAACAAACGTTTGTAACACCCTCGAGAGCATCACGACTCGCAGTTATATCGCAGCGACGTTTCGTGATTTTAACGAAGATTGCGCTGGCGCGCGCGGTACTCGGTGATCCGTCGTAATATTATGCGATAATGGAATAAGTCGGCATTTCCGCGGCGTCTACGACAGCATGATACGAACATTATACGTCGCTGTTTCAACCATCTCGATTGCTTGCGTCACGCGCGTGTCGAATAATGACATTTGCTGTCAGCACGCACCAGCGCATGGAATGCTCGCGACCGCGAAATTTCGGTCGAATTATCGGCATAATTCATAATTAGCATCTTAGTACCGCGGAATTTACGTGTGTTATGCACGTATGTGTATTACCGTACGGTGCTAGTATAACCAATTGTCATTTAAACTCGCGCAAGAGATACATAATAAATAGAATCACTTGAAATTTGATGCAATAGATGTGATTTTTTTTTATAATTCCCAAGGATGCAATTAACGAATGACATCTTTTTTAACAATTTCGCAATAACTGATAAATTAGTAAAGAACTTCAAGCTGAAGAATGTAACTGGAATAATAAGTTTACAGGTAATACATGTATAACGATAGAATGATATCATTAATCATCATTATAATTAAATTGTTAATTGTCATTGTCACCGTGATATTATTAAATAAATAATCGCTATTTTTTTTAATGACAGTTCATATTGATTTCGGCAAATTGATATATGCAAATGAAAAATATATAGTTTCCTGAATATTTTCAGAGTGAATTTTAGTATAATTGAAAAATATTGCAGATTTGCATTCAACCCACTCACTATTACTTCAACTGACTCTAATCAAAATACTTTTCGGATGAATGCACCGCTATAGACGCGATGCTCGTTATGGCGCACTTCGACTGTGTTCGTACAATCGGAAACATTAATGTCGTCCGGTGTCGACGTATTCACAAAGAGACTTTTATGACATGCGATTCATCAACTTTTTGCTCTTTTATAAAACAATGATATTTGAACTGTATTATTAGTTATGCTTTAAAAGACAAGTTTCTTAAATATTAGAAAGAAATACGTGTAAGCGTATCAATATTAATGCTCCCAGTTATATATATATTTAACAATAATGGAGATACAAGTAGTAGATTCTGAAATGCCGTTGTTATTAAATTTCCTTCGACCATAAATCACCAACACGAAATAACTTTTGACTTATGCTAGATACGGAGTCCCAAATACCTCCGTTACCTCAAGAGATTGCGATTACACAGATAACAGTGCTCGCCTTTGCGGATGCTACTCGAATCTGACCGAAAATCTTGAAGGCGCACTGGTTCCTAAAGTTCGTGAAACGTAGCCGTAGCTATCAACGAAACTGAAATTTAATCTCCTCTGTTATCGAGCGTATGTAATGGAGTAGTGAAATTGTTCTTGCATCTCCTTTTTCGACAGATTTCACTTCGATTCGCTGTTAATAACTCAAACTCAGCAAGTGCCTCGATTACCTGGTTTGATTTAACGAAAAAGTTTTATGCGCTAAAAGAGAAAAGATTTATCGCACTTTCCCGCAACGCTCGGGAACTTTGCGACGAGCGGACGTTGCATGACACGTACAACAGCATCGATAAGCAATAAAAAAGACTACCTCGTTTTATGCCCTATAAAGGATTATCGATTTTTCTTGAAAATGCTCGGTACGTGCGGGTCGGACGGACCTTGGAACGAGGACGAGCGCGTATGTGAAGGCAAAGTTAGACTTGAAATCCTCATTCGCAGTTCCAGGACACCGGGGCCTTTCGAACACTATAATTGTAAAGCACACTCGTCCGTGCGAGTCGTCCGACGAGCGTCATCGTGTTCCCGAGTCAGTCTGTAATTTTCGGACCTCAAACGAGGACGAAGCTAGCAATCATTGACCATCGTCGTTGACGAAACTTGCCGTCGTTTTAGTCCGTGAGGACGAATTATTACTCCGGATCACTCCTGACAGAAAAGTACGCGTAATCAACTGACAATATGTAAAGTGACAATAGTAGAGGCAATTTATTAACAATCGATAAATTATCGCAAACGTTGCGAAGCGTATCAAGAGACGCTACAACGAACCAATACACTTTATTCCGCACGGGAAATATTTGTCGCTTTCCAATAATCGAGAATAATCAAGTTCACTCGTAATTATTGTCGCGATGTCGATTTATCATTCACCCACTCGCCAGACCTCGGCACGTTCGTTCTCGTGCCGCATTTTTTCGCACCGACAGCGGAATAACGACCGCAGAAAGAGGCGGCTATTTTTCGAAACTCTTTTGCCGCATCTCTGAGCGTGCACATTGCAAAAACAGGCGAAAAAAAAGAGGAAAAAAGACAACACGTTCGTCGAAAAGGGGAACTTCATCAGCGGTCGCGCGGAGCACGGCGATTGAGAGATTTTTACGCGTTCGCACTCGCACTCGTACCAGTCGTCGAATACAGCCCTCGAGCGATTATTTCTGCGAGCCTGCAGGCACAGAGACTCGACTCGGAATTGGTAGAATCCATTCGACGAACAAATCGCGGATTTGATGCTTTGAGGAGACGCGTCGATGCTACTACTGACTCAGCATCCGAGTTATCAACTTTCGAAAATAGGATTGGGATGCAAACAGAACAAAATTATAGTGCTTTAGAAGTCCGTTTTAGTATCCTGACAAACGAGAAACAAATGAAAATTGACACTGAGATTCTAAAAAAAATAGTTGTTTAAATCACAACTAAAAAATGATTATTAATTATAATTAGTTAGATTTAATTGTTACAATTAATAATTATAAAATGCTTTAGTTAAATTTTAAAGTAAAAAAATTTGAAAAATTATTATTCCACAATGAAAAATTATAAATTTCCAACATTCCGCAACAATTTCGTGACAATTTTTTCCACAAGGCTGTAAAGCAAGTACTAATTATATAAATTATACTATTGCTCTCTTTCTCTCTCTGCCATTCAAAATATTTTTCGATTAAAGTAGATGCAATTCCGAACTTCAAATTGTAAAACACACGTATATTATATGAATATATTTATTTATATTGAGAGTACATATAAGCTATATATTACTTTATATTAAATTATATTAAATATAAATTATATTAAATTATATTACATTATTATTAAATTTCATGCATAGATTTTTTCATGTTTTCATTTTTACTTTTGATGAGAAATATTAATATTTAATTAAATATTTTTAATTTATGGCAACAAAAAAATAAATGACGATATATGAATAGCAGGAGTCTTCATTGTGAATATATTATACAAATTCGGATATGAATATTCCAATTTTCCATACGCCACAGAATTACGTTTTCAATAACAGCTGCATGGCCAAATGTTTATTAAATGTTACATGAACATATGTGTAGTACTTCTGCAATACTGTATATTTTTGAGCATTTAATTTTCATAAAAATTTTTATCAGCAACTGGTATTTTTAATCTCCCCAGTACGCTTGTTTAATACAAATACTTATATTTTCATACCTACTTTCATACATCTACAAAAAGATTGCTAACAAAACGAAATTCTTCCGCGTTGCTTCCTCATTCTTTTTCTCGCGGAATCTTTCTCTCCAAGGAAAAAAATTCAAAAGAAGAGAAGAGCATCGCGATTAAAAAGTATCGCGTACGGAAGCACCCCGTCACAAGATCTCTGATGTCCGCGGTTACCTTTGAGTCGTAACGACGTAATTTCTATTCATGATCCGTCTAATGAAAATATAATCGCGTCGGCTATATATTTGCATCAACGCGAATTCCGTTTTATACCGTATCCGCTGCTTCTCTATTTCGCTACATGGAAAAGTATATATGGGTTAAGGAGTAGATAGCGCTTGACATTATGAACTACGCTTTATGTGTTGAGAATGTATGTAGTGCGAGAAATGCGACGGGGTTGTGTCGCAACTTATTAATGGATCAATGAATTGTACTCTTTTCCACGATAAACTAAAAGATGATATATGTGGTATTTTTGAATCGTACGTTTCGAATTGCTAGTAATAAAAATAAAATAAAATATCTTTAGAGTCTATTCTTAAATATGCGCTTTAAGCTGAATATTTTCACACATTCTCTCATTAATAAATGTAATATTTTATGAAAGTAAAGTTATTTTAAAAGTTAAAGATTTTTTTAGATAATATAATTTTTAGATAATATAATAAGATCTTTTTATTTAAATAAAAGAATTACACAAAGTTTGATAACTAAAACTGACATAGTTATTAAAATCTTTATCATTAAATTTATTCTGTTATGAAGCAAATTAGATGTTATTTCTTTTTTTACAGTTGTCAAGAGCGAGGATATAATGTTCATATTTGCTAAAATACTATTAGGACTATTGAATTGTCCTTGATAAGAGTGAATACGATTCTTTTCAGTCCACGGATCCATGCGAATGTCATCGGAATATAGAAAAATAATTCAATTCTGACGATGAAAAGGAATGGTTGCAGACTTAACAGATTAACGGGCGGTAGTAACGAGTTTTAAATTGCAATAGCGCGACAACAGCCCCACGTTTAGATCGCGATCGCGCTTAGCGGACAGTTTGTCATACGTTTGTCCGGAGATTGGCGAAACGTGAAATTATTATTCGATAACACTTACTCCGGCTATTCGAAGAGTGTCAACAACGCGACAGAAAGAAAAACGTAGGGGGAAAAAGTGGGTCGTGCGTATAATCGCGATTTGCGGCAGTTATAGTACGGCGGGCGGATATACTCTGTCGATGCGGAAAACCAGATGGAATTGGTAAAACAGCGTGTTCGATTTCTCACGGGCGCGATGACGATTCAGAGCGTCGCCCTGGCTTTCGCGGAGCCACTTTGTCAATCCGTTATCGCGCAAATCGAATCCATGATAATGGAGCATCGACGTAAACGGATCAAACGAAGGTAATCCGAGATCGGCCGGTCGCTTGTGGAACCGTTCGACTTAAATTCGAGGCTTTCTCTCGTCATTTCACCGAACGAAACTTTTGCGTTTTGCACTTTACCAACATGATTTCGCCGAGGACTTTCCGGAGAGAAGGAGCGGGTTTGGCATCGTTCTTCGAGGCACGAACGCAAAATCGCACTTAATCTTTTAAGATCAGTCGCACGAGCGGTCGGAACGACGCGTTCACAATTCCGTCGGTGCGGAACAAAGCGATCGCAATAATGGAGCATTCGTGTAAACTGATCGGCTTTCGATATAATCGAGCTTGCGTTGCAAAGCATCCGGCTTCGAATATTCGCCGTCTCTGGACCGCGGAGACGTGCCATGTAAATAGGAACTTTTTTTGCGGCAGCATCTCGTGTTTGATCATGCTGTAATTGCGCGTGCAAATTACAAGCGGCTGTGTAGAGAGCGTGTTTAAAGTTGCCCGAGGCAAATATTATTTTCGCCGGTAAATAGAGAAGAGTTATACAACAGCGGCGTTTGTTGTCGTTTGTAGTGTGCATCAGAATATAAATACTAAATCGCGCGATAAACCGATTTTGGAATTCGCGAAGCCACGGACGGCTACACTACCATAAATAGTTATTTTACTTCATGGATAAAAAAATATTGCTCGTCACGCTGCGCAGATCTACTTTGGGAGATACATAATTTTTGCTGAATATTTCCGCGGAAATAGTGATTGTCACCACGAAAAATAAAAGAAATTAGAGAAAAATTACAAACAGCAGTTTTTATATTATTATATACAGAGCTTTAAAATATGCTTCTATTACGAAAGAAGATCACTAACATCTATCCACACCCATTTATATGTTTTTCTACAGAATTTTTTATCGTTAATATTTTAAACTTTACCTCAGATAAATCTATTTGAATAATTTCACAAGTAATTACATATTTAAATGTGATTATATTCAAATAAACATTCGAATAAATGTTTGTATACATATTAAATTGCTTTTTTTTTAAACATTTGTCATATGTGACTGAATTATTCGGCGGAATGATTTTCCCATCGCGCTTTTGCCGTCTATACATCTGATACGCCGATTGTCTGACATTCTCGAAACGCTCGCTAATCCAGCGGGCGATAATGGAGCACCAATGTAAACGGATCAGCCGACGATAATCCGCGGCCGATCCGATTCGTACACAGAAGAACTTCGACTAGTGCGATCGCTGGAATGTGGGCCAGCTTCGCCATGAAACACAGTTCGATAACGCGCGCTGTGATCTACGCCAGGTCCGGGGCTATCGCCACGAGACAACTCGTTTATCATAGCTTTCTCTTCGCACAACTACAGCCCTCCAGTTAGCGAACGGAAAATATAAAGGAACTGCACATCCTCTCCCTAGCCATTACATTTCTGAGTGGAATTCCGAGATGCTTTCATCGGTAAATCATGCATCGTTATAATACGCAATCATTGACAAGAGTTGTTTGTTACTTATCTCATTATAATAATTATTTATATAGAATTAGTCGAATGGAAAGAACGAAGTGATAAATGCTAATAAATAATAAATATTTTAATTTGTCAATTTGCACTCGAATTTTGGAGGGAAAATCGTCTGGATCCCATTTACGTGAGAATTAACATGATTAAAATGAAGATTAACATATTTCGGGAATTTCAATATATTAATTAATCTTTCTCCAATTATGCGGTAACTTTTTAGTATCGTAAATCATACGGCATATTGTGTATGTAAATTCTTGAAAAATTAACATAACAATGCAAGTATGATGCGACGGTGTAAGTAAATTATTCGTGAATTAATTTATTTTACACGCTCTTTTATGGAGGAAAATTCTACTGATTTTTCCTACAACAATGTAAATGCGAGATTAATTTCATTAACGTAAATTTAGCATCAATTTCGCAACTCTCTAAATACATGTTCGATTTTCGTTAAGGCCTCAAGCCAGAATCTTTGCTAAAAGGTGATAACAGAAGCGTAGGTCAGAATCATCACAAAGGGCAATCCGATAACGTATGGCGCGATCGAGAATAGTTCTGTTCAAAGTGGTCTGACCATTGTTATCGCGACGAAACATCCCGTTTTCCCTAAGGGATTCGCCCCCCCCCCCCTTTGATGGCCATCGGGTTTGCAAAGCGGAAGCAATAAGAACTTCTATTCTCTTCCTATCGCCACTCCCATCCATTTTCTTTCTCGCTCACAAAAGCCATGTACAGTTAGGGAAACTTTTTTGCTTGGGAATACAAATTACTGGCCGCTACTTTATAACGAGAAACAATAACAAATGCCCTTAAAAGCGTAAATGCAGGATCAATTTACGCCATATAATATTTATGTATATATTCATAATCGAAAATTTCTACTTATTTCTTTATAAATAACATTACGCGCAAATATATTTTCTATTAAATTTTATAACAGAATACATTAACTATATAATTAATTATGTGTAATTGTGGCCAAAC
This sequence comes from Tetramorium alpestre, assembly GCA_021460005.1. Taxonomy (NCBI): domain Eukaryota; kingdom Metazoa; phylum Arthropoda; class Insecta; order Hymenoptera; family Formicidae; genus Tetramorium; species Tetramorium alpestre. The sequence goes on along the minus strand of JAJVSH010000034.1, from coordinate 742,962 downwards.
ATAAGCGAACTGAATGATATCATTTAATAATAATAATAATAAAATAAAACTAATTGTATAATATAGAATATAGAATAATGTAAAACTTAATATAATAATGTAATGTGTTAATATAATAATGTAATGTATATTTGTATTCCTAAATAGTCTACATTATATTTAAAAATGTAATTATTTTTCATAGGATAATATAACGATACAAGTAACGATCGAGTATGTTTAATAGAAGAATTTTACTTGAAAAAAATCCCACTCACCGATTAAATCGAATCGCGAATTGAAGTGTTGCAACGCAAATGCATAAAATCGCCACGGCATTTATGAGTCGCGAAAGAATGTTAGCCGCTGGAGACCGATGTTTGTTTCGAGATCCGCAAAAGTATCCCGGTCGATACAAGAGCCAGAATATGTGACGGGATCGACATGAAACACACTCCTACCACGTACGCGGTGATCCAGGCCAGATCCAACGCTATCGCATCGAGACAGCCTGTTTTCCACATGCTCCTCCTACCGTCTGCATCGAGGCTAAAGCATGAAAGACGTGTTCGACGAAGAGATCTTAAAGAAAACGCGACAGGATATAATAATACGTAGCAACACAAATAATATCGTAAAAGAAGATAAACATTTAACATTGATTCGTAAAATTAGATCTGCTTATTTGAATTGCCGTCTTTGCTTTCTGATTTTATGACTGTACGGTCTCTCGATTATTATTCGATAAGAAGTCCCCCAATTTTGTCCCATTTCCTCATCCATAGAAAGAGGTCTATGAGATTGACATCCCAAAATGTGAATTTTTATAAAAGTGATATGTAGATAGTGTTTAAAAAAATAATTATTCAAATCAAAATAATCAAATGCTACGTCAACTTTGAAAAAATTTTGAGGTGCCAACTTCACAGACCTAAAGGATAAAAGCAACGGGATTACGAAGAAGAGAATCGACGAGGATATCTGGTTGTTAATTCCCTCACGGTGCCACATTAATAATATGCAAGGCTTTAACGCTTAAAGGATGACGATACCATAGCGTCGATTAATAAACGTCGTTCTCTCTCATGTATCGCGCATCTTCTGATTATCACCGATGATAATACAGCCTAAAGTATTTCACTCAACTTGCTTTTCGTGTAACGCGTTGTGCAATTTAAATTCACATTTTTCTCTCGCAAAAAAAAGTGAATTTAAATTACGACGGTTGCTGTAATTATCAGACTAGGAAAGATCGAGAGAAAATGTGGCGGTGCACGTTTGATGTCTCGGTTGTAAGGCGAGGATGAAGAACCTTATCTGAGAAATTCAATTTTCTAGCGGAAAAGCTGCTCGTCCTCCACGACCGCTTCCAAGTGTTTCCGGCCGCGATAGCCGTTGTACACTCTCGGGGGCAAGCGAAGATTTATTCGCGAAATTCGAAATGACGAGGAATTCTCAAGAAAATGTGGCTGAAAGTGTGAGTCCGCGGCAAAACACGTTGCCCAGAATCTCGACACGACCTTTCCGCGTTTATGGTGCATTAAGGTGGAATCTCTTGAAAGAACCGACTGCCTATTTTACTTCGCAGCTTATTTCATTGTTAACGGTACATTTAACGTTCGTTAATGAGTTGAGAACGTGCGCTAATGACAAGTAAAACAATAGAGCTATAGAAAAATTTTAGTACATCACGAGTGATTCAGATTCTTTTTTGGCGCGTTGTCGATTGACATATCTTTCTATACATCTTCAGTCAACGTAATTTTGCACAGTATTAAAAAATGATAGTAAAAGTATTTACTGTCTAAAACAATGAACAAGTATAGAGTTTTTTTTTACAAGTAATTTACAAATTATTTAGATATCAATTTATCTTATAGCTCTTTTTACGCTGTTAAATAAAGCTTTATTCCTGCCGGAAATAACTAGGAAATAAGACAATCTTATTTTATAATATTAAAAAAATGAAATACTAAGGGATCTAAGAGAGCATCATAAAACTACTACACGAGGAATAATATGAACATTTTCGAATTTTCTGCAAAAACATTTTCTCTGCGTCCAATTAGAAAAAGAAGAAGAAATTCCTTCTATATACATCTCGCGATCCCCTCTTAAGATTAGAAGAGGAATACTTTCCTCCAGGAAGATACGAAAGGTGTTTAACGGAGGTAAAGGTATAGAAGAAGAAGGGCAAAATACACTTGCGCGCACAAAGATATCCTACGATAAAAGCTATTGAAGCGATACGTATCAAAAATCGGGAAATATATACTGTCGGGGGGTTAAAGGGCAATCGTACCGTTGAAATATCTTCCGAGGCAATAATGCCACAGTTACATCGGCTTGGAAAATCCACTGTTACACTTTCAGAAAAATACGATCAGGTCAATCTTGCAAAACAAAATATTTCAATTTAACAGTTTACCCATTTATTCATTTCTCTATTCTGAGAATAATAACTGTGTCCTTTTTGGTTATTAGCATAATAATCTCCCTTAAATGATTTCTCTTACGGAGGAAATCATATATTCGACTAAACAATCATAAATGCAGCAAACTATATACATATAGTAGTATAAGAAGAATATAAAATTAATATTAATGATAATATTGTCCTTGTATTGATTTTAAGTTAACAAGCTGCAATGATTTTAATTCAATGAGCTGCAAATTTTGTTATTTAATAAAATATGAAGTTTACTTAATTATTAAAGAATAAGATCTCATTATTTTCTTCAGCATCAAAAAATTTAAATTACACGAGACTTTTTATGCTTTCTAAGCATAATCATTAACGTAAAGTTATGACAAAAATGAATTAGCTCTAAAAAGAACGCTGTCGCTCGACTTGGCAAAAATCTCATTGAACCGCTCAACGTCCGTCCAGGTGCAGCATGTCTTTCAAGTCGCGCAGGCGTTTCCATTATCGGCGTGCAAGACGTCGCCGCTTTTCCACATTCCCGTCGCGTTAATCGCCCCATTGTTCGCGACGTCAGCGGTCGGTGTAGTCGGTAGTCTTCTGTAAGCCTGCCGAGGAAAACCCCCGCGCACACATACGCGCAACCCTCTAAGCTTTCGCACACACACTCGGCTAAGTATGCGCCAACGGTCCACGTGCACCGACGACGACGACGACGACGGCGTCGTACGTGAACGTGCACGTGAATATCGAGAACATCAGTACGGGCGGCGTCTCCTTAAGGCGCCTTTGTATATTCATCCTCGTGCTACGTGTGACACGCGAGCGGACCTCCCACAGCAGCTTAAAGGGGAATTACGGGGCTGGGGTGCAAGGAGACAGGGAGACGAGAGGACGAGAGCGCCAAAGGGAAAGGGAACGACGACGAAACCGTTCATGTACACGCGCTCAAGAGACGTGGTTGTACTTCCGGACCGGTACTACCAGAGGCGGTGAATTTCTCTCGCCGAGCGTCGCTTCATCCTCGACCATTTCGCCGAGGCGAAAACTTCGGAAAGAGTATCAGCACGCGACGCAGCGACATCGTTGCGGCGACTTTTCGCCGCGTTTTAGGATTTACGAAGCTGCCTCGTTTCTCACGAGGGACCACGAAAGAGCGTGCTATATATGTATAATGTTGCAGAATCCCGGAAATTAATTTTGCTTGGCAAATTCAGTGGTAACAAGTTTGGAATCAATCTTTATTTAGAGAAAATCTTCAAGGTTATTTTCGCTTTTCATATTTTAGATTATACATCTTAATAAGTATCATTTAAAAGTATATTATATATAATTATCCTTTACAGGAAAAGAAATACGCTTGAATTATCTCGCAAGTGCATAAATTGCAAAGATTAATATTTTTCAGACAATTATCGATGGAAAGACCTGTCAACGTTATACAATTATTCCTGACAATGAAAAATAATGTTTTCGAATAAAAATCCAATACCAAAGAATGAAATTTTCGAATAGAACTGTGAAATGAAAGAATTACTGAGAGTAATAATGATTGTACCAACAATATGTATTGCACCTGTCGTATTTCCTATCCAATTATCGACGTATGTAGCATGTTGCTATTCTTACTCGTACAATATGTGTTCAGTTACGCATAATGTATTTACTGGTGTTCGTATGCCCGTATTATAGCCCATTTTACAACCTGTCCGTAATATTGCATTAGTGTTGTAACATTGTGAGAATTTATTCCAATAAATTGAATCCACTTAATCAGAAATTTGCTAGATATTTACAAGTTAATTCATCAATTACAATTAAATTTTCAAAGTATCACATCGCATCTACAGATTGATTTTACAGTATCATACAGATGGAATTGTTATTAAACACGAGGTAAATTTGCAAATGGTCAGAATGGTTTTGCAACATGCGCATTTATTCCACTGCAATTGCATACGAATATTTAAGCAACGTTTTTGATGTTGTTTTAATGCGTTTTAGCGTGGCAGAAACGACATTACGTGCGATCTAATTTTTCGCGTGCATTAGCAGCAGCACGCAAGAGATTGCGCATTTTATCTGCTGTACAAAAATTATAAATCGTTTACGTTAACGCGTTGTGCAAAGTGCAACTAAAATTCTGATTACGAGGTTATTAGCCTCGAGGAATTTATCAACACTTTTAAGAAATATATTATTCGCGCGAAAGAGCGCACCGTGAGAGATAGGAATAATTCAAAGCAAGTCGCCAAGTTCCGCGCGTACGAAAGAAGCCCGTGCTAGATGATCGCGTATTAAGTAAAAACTTTGGGACAAAGGAGGCGGTGATTTCTTTGAACGAAAATTACAAGTCCTAATGAGATTATCTATCGGACGGAAAGTTTTAATATAACACCGCGATGTCGGACTGTGGTCGCGACCCCGTGAGCTTGTGCATTTCACGGCAGAGCGAGTAGCGAAAAGTTCATCTCGGAAGAAGTATCAACGCGCTGCACGTTATGGCAGTCCGGCAGCTGTGCTCATCACTATCCTCGCGCTCGCATCAGGTCACCCGTCAGCAAGAATGAAATGCCCCGAGTAAGAAATCCGTGATTCTCTCGCGGTCTCTTTGCGGATACTGCAACGCTGAGTGCACGTTAATGCAATGACGTCGCTTGTCAATGTAAACCCAGTGCTGCACCTCGATGCACGAACATGAATTCGCGGAATTTACAAGTTTACTAAATTTTCATTATCAAAAGCATTACAAGAGCACCCGTGAGTTATATTGTCGCTTTCATTTTCCGCGCGATCATCCCATCTCTGCAATTTGATCGAACATATGAAAATGTACGGCGTAACTATAGAGATAAAACGTTCTCGTTTCTAAAAAGTTAAATATTTATATTGCTGTATAAATTCGTTCTTTTGATACGTCGATACGCGAACGAAACGAAAATTTATTGAAATGTTTGTCAAGCGACACGCGAATACGGCTAACAATTATAACAGCCGTATGTATCGATTGAAACCGTCATTCATTTATCACAGTTAAATCATTTTACGCGCGAATTGAAACATCGTAATGTAATGTGGCATAACGTATCACATAAATATCACATCAGCATTGCAGTCACGCATCGGCGACGGAAAAAAAGCCACGCTGAGTCGCCCGGATTTCCCTCGCGACGGATGTGTATGGGCACCAATAAAAAAAATACAAGGGACCCGCGTGTACGCTGCGCGAGATGCACACAAACAGTGGAAACGAATTGGAGAGATACACGGACTAGATATTTTCAGAAGGGCGTGAGTCACGCGAGAACACCCCGTGATAAATTTGCTCGCAAACCGGCGCGTTTTCCAATGCCTCCTCGCCTAGGAAAGCGGGGCTTAACTTTCAAATCAATTCCAGCATCGACGAGATGCCACCTGACCTGATGCGCTTACTCATTGCTCTCGTGAGAAGAATCGCGATGCATAGTGTATGACAGTTACATCGCGGATATAAAAGTGTCGGCGTTGCGTTGCGTTGCGTTGCGACAGGACGTAACCGCGTCTGTGGAAAAACGTGCCTCGGACTTGGTGGCGATCGCTCTTCTTTCTTTTTGTTTTTTTTTTTTACCATCGTTCTCTCTCGCTCTCCCTTTCTCCCTTTCTATCTCGCCATTCTTCCTCCCTGCCAACGGGGGTCATATGCATAAGCGACGTTGCGTGACGTTTTGCCGGCGAGAGTGCAGCATCGATCTCCTCGGCCGGCCTGTTTGCACCCTCGTTTGTCCGCCGGACATCGCATATGCGCATATGCGCGGATACGTGTGCACACTCTTTGTGTACGACAGATAAAAATAAATTTCCTTGCTCACGGCCTCGTTGAAACTCGCATAAGTACCCGTGGGAATTATTAATAGAGAAAAGACGCGTCGGCGTAGCGCGCACCGTACGGATATTTCCGATCGCCGATACAATTTTTCCTTCGGATGCAACTTAATCTTCGCGACAAGGGCTAATAGCTATACGTTAATAGCTGCTACTTCGCGTCTGTTAGACAGACACACTGGTACGAAGCGTTTACTTTGCTGTGATCGATGGCTAACTGCCTGAACGAGAAATCAGTTTTAGCCAAGACAAAAGAGAACAGACTCAGATTTGACGACAATGGAAATACGTGTTCGAATAAACGAGCATGTGAATAGGTTCTCGTTCGAAAAACTATTATTAACGTAAATAAAATTATTTCAATGAAATGAATTTAGCTTTCCGTTAATTTATCTAAGAATTGTTGAGGTAAAGAAAAACCTGTCGCTTAAAGAACCTAAATATATGTATAAGAACTTTTAGTAAGTGCAAGAAAGATCAAATGTTATTTTTAAAATTAGAGCAGATACATTCTAAACAAAAATAAATTCGGACTTTTGCTAAAATAAAAACTAGAAACTCAAATTAAACTGACAACCGCATCAAAGCATTTTTTTGTGAGAAATTTTGTGTATAAAAAGACGTAACATTAAAAAAGAATGGAAAAGCAAAAACTTGTTGTTGTATTAAAAATTGTTACTGAAAAAATATAGTTTGCTGATTTGCAAAAACTTTTTCAGACATTGATTATTATATATATTCTTTCTAGAACTTTGCAATAATACAAAGTCGTGTACTAAAAAAAAAAAAAAAACTTAAGTACATTTTATCTAAAATACAAAGTCAATTAGTCAAATACTCAGTAATAGAAAATATTCATTCTTTCCGCAATATATTGCAAAAGCTTAAATAATTGATATCATAATTAATAGTCTTTACTGATTGAAAAGCCACTATCAATGAATGGATAAATTGCTTGGATAAAAAAATAAGAAAATTTTTAATTTATGAAACTATTACGTTAACCTAATGTTGCATTATAATGACTAATTGTACATTTATGGATATACAATACTATAAATCTTTTTTAAATTAAATTTTTTTCATTAAGCATGAAAATATTTACTGACGCAGGTTTCACTTATCAAGAATTTATCTATCAAGTGCATTCTCATTTTGTTTCTTTTTTTCCCAATATTTCTTTATAAATATCATATAAAAAAAGACCACAGCGAAAAATGTAAAATAGACGTGTATTGCTTTGAATGAAAAATGTATGTATATAAAGAAACGCAAAATGGCATGAGAGAATGGTGAATTTTCCATTTTCATGAAAACTATATGTGGCAAAAAGTATGGCATAGAACGTGGTCTAGCTGATGTAATTTTAGTTTCGACTTTAAATTATTATTCTCCCCAACCAACGTTTAGCACGGTTACGATTTCTAGTGACCATTGTAAAAACAATCGATCGATAAAATATGACTGTAGAATCATTAATATTCCTTGCCAAATTGCACGCGAAGACGATAAGCATCTGATTATATTCCGCTCGTAATTCAGGCGAAAAGTATCTTTTTTTTAGTGTCGACGACGAACTCGTAAATTTCATGCCGGGGCCGCAAAAACCGCACCAGCAGCTGGTGACACTCTTCGTAACGTATCGTAATGCTCGTCATTGATTTATCCGGCGACTCGCAACTTGTTTCCGCTGTACCGAATGAAGGATGAAATGCCGCTATCAGTGATCAAAAGAATATGCGGCCCGAATAATCAAGATCCTGTGTCGATTATTAACGCGGTAAATACCGCACTGCGTATCTTGCGGGCGACAAATCCGACATGACGTAATCAGATATAATTTGCACAGCGCAATTCGCTTCGCATTAAAATGAGAATCAATATTTAAACCAATTTATGGCCGTGCGCGCGGTTTGTCAAGCGTAGGACCAAACGTGGTTTGTTAAGCATACAACATCGCGTTCGACGAAGGGACACGTGTACGTGCACTGCCGTTGGTCTCCATGAAAGGCCTTCGACGTCACAATAGGTCGTTCCTCCCGAATGAGAATAATGATCGCAGTAAACGACTCCAGATTCGGCGTAAGGTACACGTAATCGTGCTACGGTAGGGACTGTCGTGCTGATAAAGCGATCTCTTCTCTATACTGTTCGTTGATACGAAACGCCGAGCGTTTTGGAAACTCAAAAATACGCGAAAAGTGGTAACAGACGTCTGTTACACGCTGCGATATGGACGACACGAACTTTCCCCTACCAGTTTTCTACAGCGAAATATACTGCGTTCTCGTGACAGCTGCGGAAATTCAACGCAGTCGTAGAGTGTCACTTTTCAATTACAACGGACAAGTATACATTTCTACTGATACTTCTAAATAGGCATAATCCCATCGCCCTAGATATAGCTTAAGGCTTATCGAACTTGATTCAACGTCGAATATCGGAGGGTGGGAAATTTCACGCGATAAAAAGTATCGGCAGACGTCAATTTCTGAGAAGCGCGAACTCCATCGTGCGGTTTAAAAGTTTGATCATTCGTTTAATACATCATCAATTCTTCCTCTCCTCCTTCCTCTTTCTCTTTGATTTCAAGTACTGCGGAAAGAAAATCAATCGTAAAATGCGAGACGGATTTGTTCCCCTTTAACAAAAATTATTGTTTGTCTTTGTATTTCTTGCACCCTGGATTTTATTTTGTCAATCTTGAAGACGATCCAAGACACTCTGACACATAAATCTTTGTGCTGAACAATATCTCTCTAGTTTACGGAGCCTTAAAGAAACTTGCTCATCAGACTGGTAAGATAAATCGGATCGTTTGCAAGCCGCTCTCGCGTTTTGGCGAGCAACACGATCTGCCTAAGAGCAACGATGCGACGTAACACACCCTCGTACCCGAAAAGCCGAGTAGGGATCGATTAAGTGGCACCGGGAGAGTTTCTTTAAAGAGAAACCAGGACGCCGCTTAGCGGGCTTGTTGGATTCTCATCTCGGACGAGTCCTCGAGGCAACTCTCGGTACTAAATCTGAAACTTGCGTTACCGCTAGCCGTCTCGAGCACTCAGAGGTGTTTCTAGGGTGTTGTACGAACCTCATGGAATAGCAGGACGGAGGGGGCTCGGGCAAACCAGGATATCTGGTCCAGTCGCTCGCATCGTTAATTCCGCAACACTGCAGGCGTGTCTGTCGATACGCGACAAACGATTTCATTACAACTCGCGCGTTACGCTATATATGTATAAGAGACAGATTAATTACGGATCAGATACTTGAAATAAAAAGTGATGCAATCGCGTATGCTGGACTTCCTCTCGCGCATATTGGAAAAAGTATTTAGATTATTGAAGACGGATATGATAATGTCAATTATCTATTTAAATTATTTAACTGTCACTCTTTAAAACCACATTTATAATATCCCGACTGTGACAGTATCCGGAAATGATTTCTTTTTAACACTTTGATTGACACTAAATCAGAAAAATTCTATGAAATATTCATTAGATTGACACTCTGCGCTTTACTTTTATCTTCAATCTTTTTTTCCAATAAAAAATATTTTACAAAAATGTTTAAAATTTTATTTCCAAATTAAAATTATTGTATATTTGTATTGGAATGTACTATACATATATTCGTTAGAACGCTTGGAATCTCTGATAAAGCAAAAGCCGAATCAAGCATCATCTAACTGGCATTTTCGAGATAAAATGAGTAAGGTAAAAGTAAAGAGGGAAATGCCTTTAAAGCTATATGCCCAAAGCGTTGAGAAGCTTCTACAAAATTCTTATGCTTTGCATTTAACAAGAATCTTTTACATAAATTATAGTATACTATTAATTTAGGATATTATCAATTTCACATACATGAAAAAGTTATTTTTTATTAAATCAGAATTTCAGAATATTTTGTTAGTAAAAAATTTAAAATCACATAATGAAATATTTTTATAAAAATATTCTATATCGTAGCAAATCTACAACATATGTACATCATATATTTATACTGTATAGTATAAAAATAAAAGAAACAGAGTTGTTAATAGCATGGCCAAATGAATTTTATTAGCGTAATTCCTCAAATTGGTCGAGAAATTGTATGAAACTTCGGAATTAATGCAGTAAAAGATCCATGCCGACAAGATGCACGCCGCGAAACCGAAAGTCACCGGTAAACAGAGTTTACGAAGCGCGCAATTAGCGTAAATTGAAAAACACCGTTATCCGGCAGGTCGATACCGAGGCTGCGACTAGATTCACAACGGCAGACTGCCAGGGAGCTTGTTGACTACTACCCGAGCGTCCGTAACGGTCCGATATTTACTACGGATTAATTTGTCGATAAATGTTTTCACGGCGCCGCGCCGTCACGGTCGGTCCAACCGGTGCCGGAATTCGCAAAGTTCGTGCCGCGAGGATGGTTCGGGATTTGTCAGAAGGAGAGCATCGACGGAGAAGGGTACGTACCTGTATTAAATCCCAGGCGGACGAGTAGTTTGAGTAATCTCGTAAACGAGAAATAAGCGCGGCATTAATCCGTCCGCGCAGTGTCCCGAATGGAGGCGCTGCGCGTTCTCGCTGCGATATTAATAAACCCTTGTCCTGCTGGAAAATGGCGAAGTTACAATAATCCCGGGGTACGCGCGGCACATACGTGTGCAACGCGCGGTGTGTTTGCTATTGTTCTTCCTATCCGCAATCTCTCCGCCCACTTCGAAACGAGCCGCGAAATATTCGACGCCGCCTGCGGACGTCCGTCGTTTCCGACGTTAAAAAATTCGCGTCCTCCGTTCGCGTGTCGTTCACGTGCGCGCTCACGGACGCGCACGCCGCGAGTACACACGTTCCTTTTTTTAACGGATTGTTTTCAACGGCAGTCGCATCGGGGAAACGTAGCGGTCGGAAAGGATAAACGGATATATGCCACGGATCCGTCTCACAGCTAATCCGGAAATTCGAAATGCCCCAGGAATTTACCGGTGGCGGTTAAACGTACAAGAGTTTTACGGTCAGCATTGAGTGCCGCTAAAAATTTTGTAGCTACTTCGATTCCGTGGCTGCCTATCTATCTGCGACTCACGTTGCGCGCGCCTGCACTCTCTAGTCGTAATTATTGATATCCGAGAGAATTGCTCGCCCAGCGTCTATCCTTCTATCACCGCGATCGTAATATTATCTGTCCGATTCATTGTCTCCATCGTCCATCGCGCGATGTACATTTTCGCGTAATATCCGACACTTTCATAATTCGCTACAATTTCCATCATTTCCCGTAATTTCTGTATTTATGTCATGCTAAATCGGTGAACGGATGTATAGATTTCACAAACAATATACGTGGTTGATTCAAGTCTTTAACAATTATCACGATCGTAACAACATACGTAATTGCGAAACGCGAGTGTTCTCGACGCGACATACCGATTTTAATGCTCCTCGTCGAGTAGTTGACCGTGCTCAGTTCGCGATTCCCATTATCTTTGTCGCGTTGCTTCATATTACTGTGCATAAATTTCGTAATATCTTTCAATTATACCGTGCTACCATTCTTTCGTAATATTAATCGGCGATCATGAAAACAAAGCGCGAGCTTTAGATGCGCTAGCTTTTCATAATTTTCGAAGCTTTTGTTTCATTAAATTCTTGAACATTGCAAAAATTAAGGTGATACTGGACAGTATGTGTAGCGTGAGATTCTTCATCTTAATAATAACTTTTACAAGTTTCAGTTGTTGATTTTAGAATAAATCCTAATATTTTTGTAACAGTAACAATGTATGTAACAATCTTTATAAATGAATTACTTACGGAAAAATGTCGTAGAAATAAATTTAATTTTTTACCAACAGCTTTCGGAAATTAAACGCATGCGAAAACAAAGTTTTATATCATCTCTTGATTTTATAGTTATAAAATTTCGTCTAAATTTATAAGCTAAAATCGAAGGCGTTTCCTTATTAACAACGTCACGTCTTAAGCGCTAAGTAATCTGCGGTTTTAGTACTTTTTCAATATTGTCTAATTATGAGAGCAAGAGTTGGTTCCCACCCGAAGCGTTGCTCGCGACGGCGATATTAATCGTCGTTGTCAAGAACGAAGTACGAGCTTTGCTCGTTCGTGGCGGCGTTTCATAATATTCAAGACTTCCGTCTTTCACGTGCAAAAGAAAGAGAGTAAAAGAATGGTGTTCTTTCTCCGTTCCTCCTTAGCCAGCTGATATCAGTGAAGCTAAGCACGCGAGCCTCGCGAACGTGCCGCGGACGTTACAAATCAACAAAATGAGCTTTTAAGTACCAAGACTCGTAAACGCGAGAGGCACGCGGGCGCGCTTCCGAAGTTGTTGGCCGACGAAAATTCACCCTTACCCCGTATATATCCGCCCTCTCCAACGTGCCGTAATATGAATACAAATTACCCGACGTTCCGAAACTTTTAACTTCGCGCCGCGCCGCGTTGCTTCGCTTTCCCGTCCACTCCCTTTCGACTCGCACTCCGCTCATCCCTGTCGCTTGAACCCCCGCGGGGCACGTGGTTGATGTAGCCCCGCTAATTGACCGGCACTTATTGTTTCTCGAAACCGCGCGCGGAGGAGCGCGCTCCTGACGCGCGCGAATGAACGCCGCGAAGACGAAAGTTGCACGCCAACGAGAGAGAGAGAGCAGAAACGAGATTATTCTCGTGGAAAGTTTGCTGTAGGTTCGCGCAGCCGGTGACGCTAACGAGGCTAACGCCGTTGCGCCCGTTTCCGTCGTTTCCGCGCGCGATGTCGACGGACTCCACCGCTATCGCCGACAGACGCCTCCGATCTACGACTTTCTGTTGGACCACGACGACGAGCGTATGTCGAGTTTAATCCTCTCGTCCTCGAGGACGCACGAACGAGAGATAAAGTGGTATAAATCAGATCTTCTTCATTTAGAGAATTTAACTCGCGTCCGGGCGACGTGTTTCCCAAACGCAAGCAGGCTTTTTCTCTCCAGAAAAGACATCTCGCGTGAGAATATTACGCGTACGTAAATATATTTTAATATTATGACATCAGAGAATTTTTTAGTCGAGAAAATAGCTCTTGTTTATATTTTATGCGGAATGCTGACGTGACTTGGATAAAAGCTCTTGTATCGCTGTTTGTAATAGAACCTGGCATTAACTCTTTGCGGTTGTAATCTGGAATATTCAAGATATTTTGGCAAGTACATTCTAAATATCCCGGCTTAAGACCACAAAGGGGTATACGAGGCGCAAATATTATTCACAGACATAGTGTATCTTTAGCTGCTTAAAGAATTATTATTTCAAGAAATTATAATTCTCATATTTTCAAATTAATTTTATTTACTCATGACTTATACCATATTATTTTTATCGATTTAAATATAGCAGAAAAATTACACGTTACTTCCTGATATTAAATAAACATATGAATTATAATCGCACGCGTAATATGATCTATTTAAAGCTTAAATATTCATACAGCTTTCAAATTGAATTTAAATAACCTTCTCAAAAAGAAATTGATTTATGCTGCTGGCAGCAATGATTGGTATAATTTAATTCCAATATTTTATAGGAGAATAAAGCACGTTGAAAACTAGAGGGCAAATGCATCCTCTTGTATTCAGGGCACAGTCGTAAATAAGTTTATACACAGGCGCAAGTGGAAACTTCAGTGCACAGTGTAAGTGCACTTCGGTGGAACCTATGTACGGCGGAAGGGTTAAAATCATGTGTCGTGAGCAGACTTGCGATTAAATTAATTATTCTTTATGTACAAATTGTCAGAAGCATCGCGCTGTACGTAGAAAAATATTCACGTCAATAAAAAATAAAAAATGCAATAATTTAATTGAAGATAATACAATATTATAAAATAAGAGATAAATGATATAAGAAATAAAGTAGTACCCGTTTTTAAATTAATAATATAATAAAAGTAACAAGTAAAGAACGTAAAAAGTAGCTACAATGAACACTATGATTATAATTCATAGCAGGAGCTATTCATACAGTTATTCTCATCAAAGGACTCAACTCGATTTCATTCAGCCTGCGCTAATTAATATGCCTGAGTCACATCGGGGAGAATATCGATATTAATTGAGCTTAACAAATAAATAACAATGGATATTTTTTGCTTTTACAAATTAATCCATTCTTTTAGCCTTTTATGGATATATGTCTATGCGTATTCATCAATCAACCAACTTTCTTTCTTTCTCCGCAAATTACAAGTTTCGATAAATAATGAAAGCTCTTTGAAGTTTTACGAACTTCCCGATAGGAGAGCGTGACATATATATTTGAGCGAATAAATCACGGCTTCGCTTCGCGAACGTTCTCGTAACGAGCAGAACTTTCCTTCAGGAGATACATCAGAAAGGGAGCCGGCGCTCCTCTTTTTTTTCCCCCTCCCCGTTTTCCTACTAAAACCCCTCGGTTTTGTCTTGTTCGTTAAATTTCTATCTCGCGAGCCGGGCGCAATGTCTCCAGGCGGAAACGATGTCAACGATACTCATCTTAATGCCTGTTGAACCGGAAGTGCAGGCAAGAGAATGCCTAGACCCCTAGACCCTCCAGCAAGCAAGCGTAATGAAAACGTATATTGCGAGAGAGGAATTTACCTGGTCATTCTTCTACTCGTTGTTTTCTTAAAGATTCTCAAGATTCTTTTGCATTAACAATTTCGTCGAATTACTTTGAAACGTCATTAAAGATTATTAAGTTCTTGTAACATATTCCTATGTTACGAGATTACTTGTAAGATAAGAAGCTAAATAAATATCTACAGCGTACTAAGGGAGTTCGATAAATGAGAAGGAATATTGTTTGAGCAATTTGATATTGATTTTTCCATGATGGAAATGTCACGGCATTACATTCGTTTCCAGGATTATAACTGTTTGAAAATCCCGGGGATTTTTCGGTATTAAAGTAGCGCAAATAAAATCGAGAGAGAAACCGAGATTAATATATGTACATGGTTGTACATTTTATCATCGTGCCCAACGAAAAAAATATATTGACCTACATTGCCAATTTATTGTGTCGCAATGCGCGCGCATTTTATCATCTGGTTAATGTATGCGTACTCACTTGCACTAGTGCGAATTCTTGAAAAAAGGGATAACATAATTTATTGTACACGAGTCCATGGGTAGCACCGCAGATTAAGAAAATGATACTCACGCACAGCATTATCACCATCTGAAACATATTTAATAATCATTTAATTATATATATATATATAAAATATATTTATAAAATAAAAGATATATATTAATAGATAACTAACAAATAGCATACACAATTATACGAGAACAATATAAAATTGTACAATAAAAGTTATGTAGAAAATAATATTTTTAATAACATTCTTTTTTTGTAATAGTAACACAGCTTTCAAAAATATTGTTTTAAATCCATATCAATAATTACATTTCTATATTAAATGTGTATATAATTATAATGATAATTTTCTATTTGAATAAAAGATATGTCAGTTCTACTATTTCTCCTTTTATTATTTACTATCAAATAGCATATTTAATTAAACAAAAAAATAAATATTAAAATAAAGACACCAAAAATTAAATAATTACTTAATAGGAAAAAAGAATTGATTATACTTATATTGGACTTCCCACATTTCGCAATTTATAATCATTTTTACATTAATTTAATCTTAAAAAAAAATAGTGCGGTTGGAGAAGATATTTATGGACATAGATAAGCATAAGAAATGCAAATCAAAAAATTCCAAATATGGGAACACGTGCAGGAACAATTACTTGTATAGTGCAGTTGCTTTTCATGTCGATATCCAAAGTGTCGCGATCGCTAGCGCGGTCGAACATAGAAATTTCTGGGGATTTTCACCGTAACGTGGCTGTTTATCACGCCGTTAAAAATATAGCTAGGATAATACGTCGGTACAGCAATTGGATTTATATTCATCGGGATAGCCGGTGGTTCGGTTTATCAGCGACACAGGGGCACTCGTGCACGGATAAATGGGTTTTTCAGTGAGTAAGGGGAAGGGGAATCGTGGCAGAAAGATTCGAGTAGTCGCCAAGAGAGAGAAAGGAGCACACGAAGAACGGCGGGTGGTAAAGAAAGAAACAAAACAGGGCTATTACTATTTCGATCGATGTCGTCGGATTCGGGAGGTTGCAACTCGTAGCTCGCTTTTGACGAATTTTCGTTGCTCCGTTATAGTGCGATAGTTCGCTACCGATCGTAACGCTTGGTTAAATCGAACGCTCGAGTTTTGCGGTCCCTGTGACGGGCAGCTTCAGCTGTCAATTTTGCAAGAGACTGTCGATCGCACTTCGTGATGTTCAGATACCGCGAATGTCGAGTTTCGGCCTTTTACGTAGATTACATAGATCGCCCTGACGATGTCGTAATCGTGCATCGTATGCATTTCGAATGGAGTTTGAAACGAAAAAAAAAAAAAAGATATTTCATACTTAGTTTGTATATAAAAATAATATCGGAAAATGTGAAGAGTTCAAATTATTTGCTATTTACTGTGGCAAATTAATATAGTTGGTATTTGTACACGTAGAAAAAGAAATGAATCTTGTTCTAGTAGATAATAGAGAATACAGACAAATATGGGAAAGAAATGCATATTTTTAGAAGGATCATAAAACTAGTTTGACATTCCGGGACTTCCTAAACTAATTTCTTGTTTGGAAATGAACGGATTAGTCGCCAATTTCCCGGGAGAAATTTTAGCCTCGTCGATCTCGAGCGGTGCTGAGCGCCAACGTATAATTCCTGAGGAGCTTTGGCTCGAAACTGTTTAATTCAACGTCGTTTACGGAAGTATTAGAACTTTTCAGGTGCATTCGGTCTAACAAGGTTGCAACTTTGCATAATCCTGTTGTCGATGACGAGCGCCTACTATATGCAGAGAAACGAACGAATACGAAGTCGGAGTAGAGTATAAGACATTAATTATAACAACTTATAAAAATATTTTACAATGCAATAAAATTTCCCGCTGTCAACTATTGTTGTCAACTCTTAAAAAATTACAGAATACTTAATTAAGGAAAATTCAAATATTAAAATGCATATGTTCATGTATAACATGGAGAGCAAACAAGAATTTAATTAAACTCCGTCCAATTATATTTTTAATATTTTGAATAAAGATTTACTCTCAGATTCAGAATATAATAATAAAATCCCAAAGATTACTGTTTTATAGATTGAACACACCTGCAAAATTTATTAATACGAGCCAATCAAATTGTACAAGTATTTTACTAAAATGGACGCGTTGCTGAAACGTAATTTAATTAAAATCCAATATCTCTATTAAAATCCGCCTGTTCTTTTTCGGATTCTGTTATTATTGTTTTAATCATTCAAATTGATATCGTATATAATTCAAATTTGTATGCGAATTCATCTACCACAAATTCCTACATTTATCATGATTTTGGTACATCGAAAATCGACTTCATAGAGATTAATATTTTTCAATCAGCAAAAAGTTTTATCTGTGCTTTGATTAGAGCCCTTTTATCCTCTTTGAAGCATATGAAGTATTGGGACGATAAGATACATTAATAATTCGATTATATGTCATTGTTTATAATTTTGCTGTGTCATATATCAAGCATTATTATAATCTTTCATATCTCTTATTTATTGATAGCTAAACGAGTCGTGTTTTTTAGGACACCATTGTGTATAGTAACTGTTCCACGGATCCACTTTTTTATAGACAATTAGAATTTATGTGTTGATACATATATACTCCATTGTATCCACGTCAATCATGATTTATATATATGGTAAAAGGATTCGAAAAAGTACGATAAAACTGTGTATTCAGAGTGAAGCGAGCATTAAGCATGTGTCAATGCGCATAAAGTGCCCAAGAAGGCGCACTGCTCAAGCATAATGCTAAAAGCACTGCAAATGTTGACACTTTTCACTTGGCATGTCTTTCACGTCGGAAATGTCGCTCGCGTTCGTCGACTAGTTCCGGAATCATATTTGGAAATGCATTGCGCGCATCCAATTTCTTTTTTCTCCTAACTAATTTTTATATCCGATCTGACGATTATATGCAAGGCATCTCATGTCAAGTTTCGAGATTAAACTTTTTGAAATATTATTTAAAATAACACATAAAATGACGTTGATGAAGATATTATGTTATCGAGGATTTGTATAAATAAAAATTAATTTTCCCTCTAATCAATATCTTGCAATATTTTTTATTCGTTTTTTTTTCTTTTGAAGCCTTTTTAACTTATAGTCTCGAAACTCGAGGTGAAATATCTTGTATGCTTTCAAGATTATAGACTTTTTCGATGCGTAATAACCATGAATTACATAATGGCACAATGCACGGACGTAATACCAGACATCGTCTGTAAGCATGATAAATGCAATAAGCATTTATCATCCGAGTTAGAAAAGGATATAGTGTTTCCCTTTAGTAGCAATATAAAAAATATAATTCTTTTATACCGTAATATAATGGACACAATGACATATAAAAACTCGATCAATGTGTGAAGAAAATGAATTGCTTAAAGCTCTTATTCTAAACTGTATAAACATTTTCAACGATTGGATAAAATATCAAAGGCTTCTCGATAATGAAATTAACAAGTGACATATAAAAAGGGACTTTGAGATTTCAAGCGGTTGACAGCGGTTGCACAAGTCAACATATCGATTTCTAATAGCTAACAAGCCACAATTGTAAATCGAACGTTTTGAGCAATCTTCAGCGATGTAACAATTAAAATGAAATAATCTCACGTTCTTCAACGAGAAATAAATGAGTAACTTTAAAATTTGGAGGTCTAAAATAGCGTTTTTGTCTACAAAAAAATCCAAATAAGGCTTGGCTAATTATAATTTATTATATGATTGAAATAAAAATAACAGTCAGAACTTGAGCAAAAAAAGAAGTGAAACCATTTACCAGCTCAAAGAAAGCGAGAATAAGCATTGAAACCGTCATTAAAAAAAACATCGAGGAACAATACAATTTGTAAGTAAAGAACACCGTTACAATTGAGATGAGACAATGATGCACTTAAAAGCCAGTTTTGATTCTAAATGACAACCATCTTGTCCGGCAGTCAAACGGGGTAACTCATTGAACATTAATTTACCATACATCGCATTAAACTCTTAAACTCTCCCTTTTATTTGTCAATTTTCAACGATAAAGGAAAATATTAAATTTACAGTGCTTTTAACCAGAAGCAACCTCCATACTTTAATTTATAAACGATTCGCCGGACCAACTACGAAGAACTAGTAAATTCCTAAACGCTGTCGCGAAGAAGGGAGAAATTTTTTAGTGAAGTGTCGGTAACAGAGTATGGCGATCGCGGATTCGGAGCCAGTGAACACGGAGAACTTCGTTCTGTCGATGCGCCCGTAAAGTGCACCAAAGATGCATGAAGCGATTGTCGTGTGCATCGGGAGAAAAAGTTTGCGGAGTTTTCTCGCTCGCGGCACAACAAAAGGAAGGTTAGAGATATACAGTAAACACACAGGAGTTACAGATTTATGTGCAGCAAGTGCAGCAGGTCGCAAGAATTTCTCCGCGACGTTTTAATGCGTTACTTTGAACAAATCGCGACTTCAGCGTCCCAACGATATTTACGTTAATTGATAAACACGAACGAGCGAATTTAATTATTGCACCTTCTGTGCTGCATTCTTTCGCCGTATAAATGCAAACAAATTCAAATTTAATATAGTCGTGGCAATTTGTTCTGCAATTTACGCTTGGCATCGCGAGAACACTCAGTTCTCCTCGAGGTTCTCCTTCTTACGACACAAACGATTATATTAACTAACGATGAAAATACACGCGAGCGTTATTTCCATATAATATCCATAATCAGTTATCTGCTTTATATTCATATCGACCAGACGAAGGTAAGCACAATATTACATAGATAAAGAGATTATCGTGATACATACGTCAATGTCATCTGAACGATGATAACAGCGGGCAAAGTCGTCGCGGCTATAACGAGAGGCGGTAGTTAAAAAAATATTAACGTGAGGCCTGATAAAGCTTAGCAATCCACGGTGCGCCATTATCGGCGGATCGGTAGCTTAAGTTTCAATGCGATACATCTCAATGAATCGCATTGTCCTCGCCTGTGCGAAAGCAGATTAGGGAGAGCAGATGGGGAGTAGGTAAGTGGGACGTGAAGTGGAAGCTAAGCTTTCATTGCGATAGCAAATCCTACCTTGCCTGCGGCGAAATTGTGTTAAGTAA
The DNA here is from genome assembly GCA_021460005.1 of Tetramorium alpestre. Lineage (NCBI taxonomy): Eukaryota > Metazoa > Arthropoda > Insecta > Hymenoptera > Formicidae > Tetramorium > Tetramorium alpestre. The sequence continues at coordinate 722,423 of JAJVSH010000034.1, read as the reverse complement.
ACATGTCACTATTAGTACGGATCTAAGTCACGAATATTATCTCATCTTTGAGATAATTCTCGAAATTCCAATCATCGATAAACGATTAATTATTGTTATCATCTGCAGCAGTTGCGAAAATATTATTTTCTACATTTGCTATTATCATGAACACAATGACGCAAATATTGATACTTTCATAAGAACCTCAAAATAAAAGTTACAAAAGATAAGAAGATAAGATGAATATATAGATTCTTCAATTTATTCGTATATCGCGAGATTGAAAATATAAAAATTCTAAATTTAAATTTTATGCAATGAATTTCATAAATATTTCGCTTTTTTAAATAAAAGCTTATGATCAAAGTAAAAAAAAAAAAGTGAAACAGAAGAAAATTATTTTCACGTGAATTAGGAGGCAAGTTTGTGTATGTCCCTTTCCCGCAACAGCACATTCGACTATTATCCCATGGCGCTTACACACAGTAGTATGTACTGTATACAGCAACGCGCATATACCGCAGCCGAACGAATCGAATGCGTTACACGTGCTACCATATCGCGGCACGCCAGCCATAATTTCCGCGGTTGGCCGGTAATTAGCTCTTTACCAATTTGTCGAACATATTACCCAGTCATCATGCCCATGTCGTCTATCCGTACGAACGGACCACGGTCCTGGATAAAGAGGAAATTACTCGTTGACGGAAGCAATAAGTAACGCACGCCAATCGATATGTCACCAACGGATCGATTCCATTATTTGCCCGGCGTGTCCATTATTGCGGCGCGCAATTGGAGGTCGCTTTGTAACCGGTGGTTATAACCAACGCGGTCGGAATTTTTGTCTTTCTCCATTGGCGATATCGGCGGACGTCGGCCATGTCGCTGTTGCACTATTTCGCGCGGCGCAGATTTTTTATCGCGCGCGATTAAAAGAGATACCGGGACCACCAGTGAACGGTGCCAAACGTACGTAATACATGGAGAGTATCTCCGCGCCTCATCGATTTTATCATTATTAAAGGTGACGCCAATCGGAAGACCATACTATGGCTTTCTCGACAATCGACTAGTATTTTTAAGGCTGTATTTATCCCGTTGATTTTTGTGTTGAAAATAACTTTTCAACGTTCTCAATTTTCGGAGAATGTGATTTTTCACAATTTCGTGAAAAAGCGTCAACGATTTCCAATCTGAGCGACCCAGATTTGCAGTTTTCTCGTTATATTCTATTTAAAACCGAATTCGACTACAATTTCAGCGATATCGTAGGTGAATGTCAACAATATAACCTCAATATGCTGTTATATTAATTTCGAAAGAAAATTCCGTGACATGTGTGTTGTGCGCTAGTTTCTTTATGTAAATCTTAGAATATCCTGAGCACATCTTTCAAAAGATGATTGTAATGAACTAATCATAAAATGAAAAACATTTCGAAAAACTCGATTATAGATGCATAGATTCATTTTCTCTTTATTGCCACAACTGCAAGGAACAATTCGCGTTGCACAACAATATCGCGAATTACGTTCATGAAGTTATTTGGATAAACTGAATAGGAACGATAAACTGGTTAATCGTTACGAACATACAAACTTCATAAAGCCTGTCATCGAGCTGAAAACGCTTTAGTGATGCGCTTAGAACTGTTAAGCAAATGTAAACGCAACGTGTTTCCCGATATTCATCATCAACAGATGCAATTCTACGATAAGGAAGCCCGTCAATCAACAACCGAACCGAGGATTCTTTCTTTCCCGTTTCACATCGCAAAATGAGCTTTTCTTTCCGCGCGTGATCGTGAAATTACCTTCGTATATACCAACTATAAACGCCAACCACGCTACGTCCCACTTACTTCCATTCCCGTCATACGCGCATCCTTCTATCCCATTTTTTTCTCTCTCTTATTTACGCTCTCTTTCACTCCGCATAGCAGCCCGTCTATGCCTTAGCTTACAGTAAAAAATAGCAAATAAACGAGCAATCGATTGACTGTCAACGACGAAATGCGACAGCTCTAAATAGAAAGTGTAGCAAAGTAACTCACGTAGAGTTCGTATTAATTGAAAAATGATGTTTAACAGAAGCCCCTTTCATAAAGAAATTATATAAATAACTTTACTTTTTTTGTCAACAAACAAAATTCAATTCCAATTGATTTCGTATATAAATGTTTGAAAGTCGCGTAAATACATCCTTTCTACAATGTTCCAACGACAGTTCTTATCTCAAATCTCCCTATTTTACAAGAAACTATCATTTACGTATGTGTCACGATAAATCTAAGAATTCTACAGATTACCGAATCTGAAGTGGAACGTGAAATATCGCAATATTATATGCGCGCCGACGTCGACAGAAGTTTGATAGGAAAATAGTGAGTTTGTGCGGAAAGTTTGGCGCGCAACTTCATGAAATTTCAATCGCGGGTGGAAATGGCGCGTAGCTATCTGCGAAATTTCATGTGGGACGAGTACGGTCTCGAAGTCGACGGTGAGAAACAATTGATTTCGGCCGCATATTAACGCGAGAATTCCGAGCCAGACGTTTCGCGCGCGCGATGCATTACATAGCTTCGCATAGGTACGTACGAAATTTCGCATGTAAATTGTACCCAACGGGCATCGCGCCCCGCATGCGAACACGCTCATCGCAGAATGGGGGATCTAATTAAATTGATTATATAAAAAGTGGAAGACTTGGCGTAGCCCGACAGATACAGACTGCGTAACCCCCCGCCGGTCCAAGTACAGTCGCGCGCGCAGGTGCATCGACCGCACGATTTAAGCACGATACGTTGTAATGGCGATGCGAGAGAGGGTATTCGCATCAGAATGCAAACACGACGACTCCAGCTCCGTATCGAATTAATATCCCTCGCACGCGTATCGATCCGCTTCCGCAATGCAACGCGGCGCGGGCGGCAAAACACTCTGCTCTCGCCAAGGAACGTACATACGTGTATTAAGATTTAATGCCCCTTGCAAAATAATCGGCGGACCCGTTCTATACTTTTTCGTTAAGCGAACCAGCAAGTCGCTCGCGCGCACCTCACATTCTTGTTATTAAATTCGCAGTGCGATTTATCGCTCCGCCCGCACTTATTCTTATGTCCGTCTAATAACGCGCACCGAGAGTTAACACCGTGTAGAGACCAGCGTGACAATGCGGTTCGCACGAATACCATTTTCACATGGAAGAAACGAGCTTACTTCATTTCAGAAACATCGTATTTTCTTAGTAGTCAAGATAGACGTTGTGCTATTTGGCGATATCTTTACATACTGCTTTCAACGAGCTTAAAAGAGACGATATTGTAAAAATTAATCCTAACATTCACGAAATATTAAGGAATAATAATTGTAAGCGCAAAGCTGCAGATCTAACTAAATAATATACAAAACTTTAACTTTTCGAGGAGCTAGCTATATCCATATAAATAAAAAATACTATAAAATATAGACATTGCCACAATGTTCAAAAATTAATATTGGTCTATATCTATAGATATCTTTCCTCATAATTAAGACATATCATTTGGAAATATCTTTATTTTTAACGAGTTCAAAATGAAAAATTATAAATTATAAAAAGCAATCTCAATATTCATGAAATATATATGATGCATAATAAAAAATAATATCTATGATGGCAAAATATATAAATGAGATAAGGAACTTTCATCGCGAAGAGTTAACAATCCATAAATAAAAGATATGATAAAATAAGTCTCATGAATATTGCAAAACATTACTGAAATATCCAAAAATTAAACTGATCTGCATAAAGATATAATTTTCACGGTGATCAAAGCGTATATTACGTTATTTGGCAATATCTTTATACAGTATCTATTTTTAACGAGTTAAAATAGAGAAGATACGAAATTGTGAAAGTTAATCCCAATATTCATGGGGATACGACGCACATTAAAAAATAATAATTGTAGCCGCAAAGCTGCAGATTTGCATAATTAAATGAGATAAAGAACTTTCACCGCGAACAGTTAGCAATTCATAAATAAAAGATGAAATAAATTTCGCGACACTGGAAAATGCGGCTGTATTGTCTGAAAATTAACAGCTCTCTGATCTGTATAAAGATACATTCAAATACTGATTAGCGCGGATATGCAATCGATCATATAAATTTGATGAAAAATTGACTCACCGGTCGATGCATCGACGTTATTGCTCCGCAGGCGATGTTGTGTAACTCGAACGTCCTCACACAGGCACAGGCACATACACATATATACACTGTACACTCGCGAACAAAATCGATCGGAAAGCCGAACGGAAAACGCGGCTAATTACGAACCAGCGCGCTAATTAATCCCACGATCCGACAGTTCATACTCCAACCCTGATTTATACGCGCACAATACACTTCGAAAGAATAAATAACCGAGGGAAGCGACGATCGATCGTTATTTTTCGGCTCCCGTTAACGCGCGCGCGATCGCGATGGAATTTTCGGCCCGCGATAATTCAACGAATGCAACGGCCGATTGCCGTTGCCGCGAGTATCGCGCGATTGCTATCGACGATATAGCAATCATTGATCGTCGCTCGAAACTCCCGATGCCCGACTACAAGTGCAACATAGTTTAGAACAGGAAAGTAATGCATGATTCACGAGTTACTAGGAAGGACTATCCGTAACATGGCACCGCGACATCTCCGGGATAATCCTCTCTTAATCCTTCCCAATTTACCCCGAACTACGGTTAATCCCCATCTCGCTAATTATCACGATCACTCATCGCTGAATTTGGCACACATCACGTGCGTTTCTATTTATAATGCGCGATCTTTCGCGTACATTTCTCGAGTCGCTCAAGTGATATCGAGATTGTTGCGCGAGACAAATCGGGAGCGAATGATGCATTTAATTATTCAAAGTATATAGCACGCGGCGTGACCGAACGCGGCGTAGAATCGAGTTTGGCATTAATTAAGGTGCGTGATAGCGATTAGCTGCTAGACCGCGGCGTAACGATAATTACCAATTCGTGTCGGCGTGTCGCGCGACGTCATTGTCGTTGCCGTCAATCCGGATTTTCGGCCGTTCGAAGGGTCGTTTTGATTGTACATCGCGAATGCACGGGCGAAAACGAGTGTCGGCAGCTAAAGTGGCGAATCGTCACGTTTCGCGTTATTGTTATATATACGTTTGTCAGAGACGCGTTACAGACCGTGTAACAAGCGCCGAGGGTATGTCGCGCGGCGGTATGACCGTCGTATCGCGTTAATTAGCGGTTGTAATTAACCATGCCCATTCCGCATCGGTATAAACTGCTAATCATAGAACGAATTTCGAGTTATTACACTCGTCGGGAGTACATCGCGCACGAAAACCATAATCGGGCGAGGAAAATTTGGGACAGGCATAATTAAGCGATGTGCCGAAGGCGTATTATATAATTAACGCTTTAGAGTAATTGGGGTTGATAATATTTCATTTAATACTATCTATCTCAAATTTGTCATGGAAAACAACAATCATAGCGAATACATATAATATGCGGATATCACTAGTACGATTTATTAATCACGTATCTCGCAAATAAATAATAAATCACCGCAAGTAACGCATATATTTCCGTAATGTATTGAATTAAGATACACCGGTTATTAGTTTCTCGATTACGCGACATAACCTATGGAAGCATATATCGCATTATTTACGTTACACGGCAAATCAAACTCGCATTAATAACAGTAAATCAAAATATTGAAGTGGTAATTAGCTGCCTGCGAGAAATTTTCTCTCGTCAAAGCACGAATCATATCATTCAAATTATTCAATTCAGACGTCATGTTTCGTATCGCGAAACGCTGCTTTACGGAAAGGAGTCGCGTGTAGAGAAGGAGAGAGTGTCGCGACGAAACCGCCGTGCCATGTTAAGTATCTAATGAACGTACGTATATATGTAATAAATATCTGTACCATATCAATTCGGACTTGATCGAGCAAGAGGAATGCTCCGATATCCTTCCGCCCTTGTGCCGCGACCTACGATGCGCTAAGCTAACTAGCCGACTGTCCCGCGTACGTACGCAATGAAGTGAGCGCTTGGTGGGGGAAGGCGAGACACGACGGGTAGCGACCTTGCCGCGCGATCCTATGTTTTGTCGCCTATACGGAATTAACTGACAATCCACTGCCTACAGGAAATATTCTCTAGTTCTCGAGAGCGCGAAGTTTTAGTCAAACTATTGAAGCGAATATCGTCTCTCGTATCGCGAATTTGTTGCTGTAAGGTATCGCGTAGTAGAGATAGAGAAAGATAGAGAAAGAGAGAGAGAGAGAATGTCGCGACGCTAACGCATTACCGCCGTGCCATGTTAGATATATGTATAATGAACATACGTAATGTATATGTAATAAATATCTATATCATATCTATTCGGAGTCGATCGAGCAAGAGGAACATCTCGGTATCTTTCCGCCTTCCGCGTTTGTGTCGCGATCCGAATGACACGCTACCCAGCCGCCCTGCGAACATACGCAGTAAAGTGGACGCTTGGGGAAGGGGGGAGCGGAAAATTACTAGTAGCGGTTTTGACGCGTCCGCCATTTTGTCGTTGGCACAAAAAACTATTCTCGCGTAAAGATGCTCGGTGTCGCGCTACTTTACACTCGGCGCGGGATCCTCTACCATGTCTCTTGATTAATTAATGCCTATATGAAAATTTCTCTCAAGAGCGTCAAGAGCGTAAAGTTTCAGTCAAACTATCGAAACGAGTATCATCTCTCGTATACCGAACTCGTTACGGAAAAAAGTCGCGTATTGAAATACAGAGAGAATGTCGCGACGACTAACGCGTTGCCGCGGTGCCATATTAAATATACAATAAATACATGTAACGTATGTAAGTAATAAATATCTATACCGTATCTGTTCGCGAAGTTGATCGGGCAAGAGGAACGCTCCGATATCCTTCCGCCTTCGCGCCGCGACTTACAGTGACGCGCTAGACGGCCGCCCCGCGTATGTTCGCAGTGAAGTGGGCGCTTGGCGGGGGGGGGGAGGGGGGAGTTGGTGGAAAATTACTAGTGGCGGTTTTGGCGCGCTCGCGATGTTTCATCGTCTCGCGCTATTTTATATTTGAATCGAGACACTTATATTTCTTGATTAATTCATAATCTACTGCCTATACGAAATTTCCTCTCATCAAAAACGCGAAGTTTTAATCAAGTGAAGCTATCGAAGTGAATATTGTCTCTCGTATCACGAATTCGTTGCGGAAAGTCGTGTGTAAAAAAAGGAGATATAATGACAAATAACGCGATGCCGCGGTGCCATATTAAGTATATAATAAACGTATATATGCGAATCTGAATAATCAATATCTATATCAATTCGAAGTGATCGAGCAAGAGGAACGCTCCGATATCCTTCCGCCCTCGCGCCGCGACTTGTAGTGACGACACTGATGACGCGCTACCCGGCCGCCCGGTATACGTCGCAGTGAAGTGGGCGCTCGGCGGGGGGGGGGGGGGCCTACGGCAGTGGCCTTGTCGCGCTCGTCGTGTTTTGCCGTCTGTACAAAATTAACTGATAATCCGCTGCCTATACGAAATTTTCGTCGAGAGCGCAAAGTTTCAGTCAAACTATCGAAGTGAGTATCGTCTTTTGTATTAAAAACTCGTGTTTTTCGGAAAGAATCCAGTGAGAAATGATTGGTCGAATCGATGTCGAATCGATATCGATTCGATTTCTTTTGCATCGAAAAGGCATCGATTCGATGTCGATTCGACATCTTTTCGATCATCATTTCTCACTGGGGAGTCGCGTGTGGAGAAGGAAAGAATGTCGCGTCAAACAACGCTGTGCCGTGTTAAACGTATATTAAATACTCGTGACGTATATGTATATGTAATGAAAGAGACCGTCTATATCATATCTGTTCGGAGCTGCGATCGAGCATGAGAAGTGATCCGTTGCGCTTCTTGTAATAATTCATTACGATAACCGTCCGCGCGGAGCGTATCGCAGCGGCGTGAAGTGCGCGGAAGTCAGGGCGAGAAACTACGGGCAGCGGATCTTGGCGCACTCGGCGCGTTTTGGCGAGTCGTACTTTGGTTTTTCGTCGATTGTGTTTTGTGGACACGAGAGGGGTTAAATGGTTCGTTTGAAAGTGCAGAACGCAATAGTGCGTCGTCCTGCGAACCTCGTGAAGAGACGCGGCAATGATCCAAGTATATTTGGATAGTGCGTGACGAATAATTGCGACTGACGATATTCAAGTTGTTCCGGATCACCGCTCATTTGAAGCTGCGATCGCCATGACTTTTCACAAGTGGAACATCGACGGGGAGGCGATGGCGAAATCGGCGCATCGGACTGTAAGTAACTCGGCTAATACTCGCGTACGATTATTTCGTACAATATATATTTTGAATAATTTTGTGCCGCAGCATGACGATAATCGAGTTTCGATTAGATCCCCTCTCTCGTGTTCGATATTATGTCTGCGCGAATTATATAATAATGAATAGGATTTATCCTCATTCTCATCTATTTTGTAGCGCGGCATCATTAAAATTTGATATTTCACGTGCATAATTTAATTATTTCTTATTATGAATATACAGAGAATTATTCAGAAGAGAGAGAGAGAGAGATTTTATTTAAATTATGATTTTATTATTATACATTAACTACACACATACACAAAAATTACAGAAATATTCTTTAATTATTTTAATAATTATTCTAATAATTATTATTAAAATTTCTTATATCTACGTAACATTTTTTAAAATTATTTCAAATAATTCAAATTTCGTATATATTTCAAAATACGTATGTTTTTAAAGCATTTAAACAATTCCTTAAATATTTCTAATTTGTATGTGATCCATACGAATTTTCGCGATGCTGCGTTTTTAGTTTTGCTGCGCTTATATTTCTTAGGTGTTTCTCTCTCTCTTCTCTCTCGATGTTAGGATAATATTAAGGTTTCAGGTTAATTCAGGTTTCTGTTTTCGTGAGAGTAACAATCGTCTCGGAAATGATATTTGTTCTGACAATTTTCGAGCGTTGTAGAGTTGCGAGCGTACGTCCGTAACAGACAGTCAATTTATGTAATCTCTGTTTCGTATTATTATAATATATTTATCTTTTCTTTGTGTTATACATTATATTTTGCATATTTATCTCGTTTAAAACACACGAGAAAACGTTCCGTTTCCTTTAATTTCCAATTCAAAATGCAATTTTATGGTCAGCTGAACTTTAATGTCAAATGTAATTCGTTTATCAAATTCTATTAATCTTGTATCAGCTCTGTCTTTTTATTTCACTTATTACTATTGTCTGCAATTGCATGCAGATTACATTACATTGCAGTACATTATCCTGCAGTGTAAATCTTGTTTGATTAAATATATGAATACATAACATACATATAATAATATATATATAATATACAAATTTTAAAAACATATACAACTAAAAAATCTCTATTAAAAATTTAAGGAGAAAAATGAAAAAGCTTAGTGTTTTATCGACAGGAATGCACACAGTCAATTATTTCTCACTCGTAACGACGCGACGATTCGTTTGTCGATCATCGATCGACCGTCGTCAGTCGTAAAGAAAAAATTAAAAACGCTGGCGTAGGAAAAGTTAATAGAACGAGCGACTGAGCTTTCAGGAAGTTATAGGAACCAAGTCAAGAGAATTTTATTCGGAGCGGCCGCTGGGTACACTGGGTGTCCATCATAGATCACGGGGAAATCGTCCGCGAAGATTTAAGTGGTCGATCTATGCCCGCAGCTGCGAGCTGTAACGCGGCAAACGGGTTACGAGGATTTTCTCTTAAATCTCAAGTCAATCGCGTCATCGCGCGAGCACACGTTCAGAAACGTTCGTTTTAGTCCTTTCGATCAATAAATGTCAGGCCTAAGAACCTTTGAAAGAGACGAACTTTTCTTATAAAGAGAAAAGACTGAATATCTTGTTGATTTTATCACACACACACATATATATGTATTTTAATGATGAAGAGAGAAACAACGAAAATTTTGTTTTCTATCTATCACGTTGACTTTTATTTTAATTTGTTTTATCTGCATCGATGATTTGCATTTAATGAAATAGACTCAATTTATAAATTAGAGTTATGCCCTTTGCTTACCTGTCTCATCTTGAATTCGCGAATTTTTATTCCTCTCTTAATTCCAATTTCAACCATCAGATTTAAATTTTATATGGATAAATATTCGTTAAAGAAAATTTACTGTAATGGGAAGAAATAACCGAAGAGGGTATTGCAATGTAAAACCAAAAGGCAATAATCATTTCTGAATTCTCGACCGCATTGACAAATCGAGTCGATCGGAATGCATCATAAAAATATTCGCATCACACAAAAAGACGATTTGTAAGCCACATAATAGGGACAATATACATTGAACTTGTAAAATCGCTCTTCTCTTTTGAAAGGGAATTGAAATACGAACAAAACATCATTTAATTGCATATTGGGCAATCGCAGTGAATTATAATTATTGCGAACAGATCTTACCGGAAGTAATGTACGGGGACCACGAGTCACGTTATGCTCGCGATACAGGATGCATGAGGCAGGCAGCGTGAGTGCACCAGCGGCGAAGACGTAACCGCTGAGGACGACGACGATTCTCGAGGGCCCGTGCGCCAGATGGATCATGGGTAGCCTAACCAGGAAGCACCAGACGCCGGTGGACAGCAACGTGCCCGCCATGGTAAACAGAAACGTGCCGGAGAAGAAGAGGTAGATGCTCGTATAGGACACGGTCCCTTGGTGATTCTATGGCAAAGAATCCAGAGGATCTACAGGGTGTTCGGTTACGATCTCGTCTTTTCTGAATTTCCGTCTCGCGAGAGAATCTCCATGGGACATCTCTCCACAGAATGTCCCAGGAGGAATCTTTCAGAAATTTGGAAACGAAACGATAAAAAAGAATAGATTAAAAGTAATATAAATTTTTAACTGAAGCGGTTATATAATTATAAATATAATCTCTTAAAATTAAATTATAATATTTTAAATTATAATATTTTAATTTTCGTAATATTATATTAATTAGGCTGCTTAATAGTTTTATTTACTATTATTTACATAATGCAAAATTCAAAAATGCTTAATTTTCAATCATAACTTTCGAGTATTAATTATAATTTTTTTATTTATCTTATGTTATGTAATTTGAATATATTTAATACACGTACTTTCAAAATATTTATATATTTTTGCACATTTAGAAAATATTACAGACGCAAATACAAAATTCCTTAGGTGTCACTTAAATATAATTATTGTATATAAATTTTACATTATTGAAATATTGAAAGTGATTTCTCAATCTTTCAAAGAAGAGCTATTTTACATTCGATTTGTATTATCCCTACATTATATTGGTGATTCACACAGGTTGTCTTTTTTAACGTTAGTACATTGTTCGTTTTTTGATAGCCCACTGAAGTGGAAACAATCATATTTCTGTTGTGAAAAGTGAACCATTAAAGTCTCAAGAAATTCTCTGTGTTCAATCAATAATTTGGTCAGTAGATTTCTTATCGTTGATTACGATCGTTTTTCATCTAGCTGCGCTGTGTTCGTGTTATAGATTATTGAAGTGATAGGTCGATTATTACCTCCACATTGTTACTATACTATTGATAGATTTTTCTAATATCGCTATGCGTCTTAATCAATTTTATTTTTGCCCTGCAAATATTTCTATAAATATTAATTGAAATAAACAGTTATTTTCTTTCTAATTTCTCTTTCATGAAGAGAAATAAAGGATTATATCAAACCTCAATAAACGTAACTAATGTTTATGCGATACATACACATAAATAAGAGAGAGAAAAGAGAGAGGAAGAGAGAAAATCTTTTTTTTTTTCGATAAAGTTAATGCAGCGTTTTCATTACTTCCAATACTCTTGTAACACTGAACTTAACGTGACATAGAAGAACCAAAGTCGCTGATTCTGATATAGATATGACGATCGATTTCTCCTACACGAGGAAAAGTTCTGGCAAATTTTCATTTCGTCGAAAAGTTTTCGCGGGCCATTGAAACTTTAAAAAGATTTCGCAGCGCGGCGATTTCTCAACGATATATGTTAATTTATGTGCGAACTGCATTAGATCTGTAATGTATTCAGTATTCACTTCTCGAGTGGATCTGGATTATGCTTCGATCCATCTCGCTCGGCGCGTTATTCTTTCCTCGCAATATAGAATAACTCGCGAAGGATTATTCCAATCGCGGAAAAAATGTCATTTTTCAGAATTATCGACATGGACAAAACTCGATTTAATGCACTTTCAGTAATGCAGGGAGTGCGCAATATTATCAAAACGCACAAGAGTTTACTTTATCTATTTTAACTATAAACGAGTCTTATTATAGTTATTATATAACGAGAGAAAAATGTTGAAAGAATAAAATATTATGAACTTGTGATCAATAACTATATTCTGTTCGAGCACTTTTCCATATTAAAGTTTAAAATACATACTTCATCTAGACAATAAGAAGAAAATCTTTTGATGGCAATCGTTATGTATTTAATTTAAACAAATATTTTATGTTTACTAACACTTATGCGCGCGCTTTTAGTCGACAAAGCACAAAGCGACGGAGTTTGTATTTTTTACCTCATTATTTCTATCTCAGTCGTGAAGACAATTTTATATTTCTTTCTCGGCGAGCTCAGTGAAATCATAGTTCGAGAGACGTAAAGCTATGGAAAGTCTGCAGATTGTTAAAGGCACAATTGAAACAAATTCTCTGGAAAAATGATGAAAATAATTAAGGACCTCGGCAAGTTTTCTTTTTTATGCATGATTCAAAAACGCGTGTTCTCGTCTCCGTCTTGCGCTTACGATATTCGAGTGTTCTCCAGGCTGAGCGATCGGCGGAGCTTTGTACATTAGTTAGTTAGTATCCTTTCTTCTCNACTGAATTGCCTATTGTCCGGACGAAGCGGACGAAGCTGTAGTCAGTGCACGAATTAGATGTTCCGAAATTAAATCGGCCGGGACGAAGAATAGTCGCGACTGGTCTTAGTTACGCGGTAAGGTAGAGCGGGGATGTCGGGAATTCGCCATGGAGAAACAAACATACTACTTCGCAAGTTGCTCGGTAGAGACGCTTGAGCGAAATTTCATGAAAGAAAAGCGGCGGACGGGAGAGAAAAAGAGAGAAAGAGCAGCCAAAGAAAACGCGAGTTCTTATTAGCTCCTTCGCCTCCCGAGCTTCTCCCTGGTCGAGAAACAAGTAGATCGTAAAGATTGTGCTTCGGTTAACGCCCGAAATCCCAAGGCGGACAGTTACGACGCGATGATGCGAACATAAAAAACAACTAGCGCGCCGTGGGATGCAGCTTTTTGCACTCGTCTTTTCTTACGGACGTTTCTTAAAGCCGTTCCTGAAAATCGAAAGTCGAGAGAGATCTGGGTCGAGGTTTAGATTGTAAAACGGAACCCTTCGACAGACTGTGCGGGATAACTCGACGTTTCGCCAGACATATAAGACAGATAATATCGATTCATAGGAAAGCTCCGCGCGCGGAGAGGAGTGACGCGTCCAATTATCGGCAAGGCTTTTCGGCTCTAGCAGCTGCAGTCTGCGCTTCGGATATCGATCCTCTTCCTGGGATATCAGGCTGGGATTGGTGCGGCGATTCGGCAGGACAACTCTATCTCTCTCGGACTGTCGCACAGATAACGTGATACTGTCCTAAGCTGTTATGGGTTGCGTTTATGGGTATTTGACATTGATTCCGATTTCGCGGCCGGATTGGATTAGCCCGATTGCAAGCGCGAGAAACGTATACCTCACGTCTGCTTTCTGAACTTGGGAGAGAGAGATTGGCGTACCGGTGCCGTACACGTATCAACCACCCTGCCGTGCTCTGCACGCCAACTTCATCAAATATTTACCAGGTGCAAAGTACGAAGTTTACGCTTCACCTGTTACGGCACGCGCGCACTTTCATGCGCTGCCACGCGAGCGCGTTCGCAACAACCGCATAACCATTTCGCTAATGTATTTCGTCTATTTTTGAATAAAAGACCGTGACAACACAGAGTAATTCGTTTAATATTCGCGGATTTTTATCGCATATTTGTTGCACTTTATATTTCATAATGATAAAAAAGAACTAGATATTTTTATAATGTTCCATGTGCTTACACTTATATTTATTATGCAGGTTGCAGATTAATAATGTGAGATAAAATTTTAATATTTAAAATTTGAGGAAAAAATTTCGGAAATTATAAAATACAATAGAATTTTTTATCATTATTTCTAGATGCACTGTGATATAGTATTTAATCATGAATATCATAACGTGGATCGCGTATGCAATTTATTCTATTCATAACCTCTTCTCTTGAATAAGCTTATTAAATATAAAGACCCGAATTCTAACTGTGTGTATATGTATATGTGTGTAACAACTTAGGATCAATAATCTCTAGCATGGTACATCTCTTGTTCACATCGGAATATTCCCGTGAGTATTCCCGACTTTGTTAATTGCTAATTATAGTACACCGTGAAATATTAACGACGAAATCAAAGTTATCGCTATCGGGAGCGGTGTATATATATATATATATATATATATATATATATATATATATATATATATATATATCATTAAGAATAGCAATTAAGATTTGCAAGTTAATCGAATCGTATAAAAGAAGAGAAAAATTATAAGTTCCAATCCAGATTATCTTCCGAAGGATATCAAGATTGAATTTTTTTATCGTATTCAAACAATTAGACGTTATCTCGATTAATATCACTAATTAATGTGTAATAACGGAAATTGCACGTTATTTGGGTTCTTTGATCATCCCAATCTAGGTGTTGACTCTACTACATTGTATTCAAAGGCCTTTCCTCAGACACTAAACCACAAGTAGTTTATGTACTATATACGACGTTAATTGTCACTTCTTTGGTTGACATTTCCTTGAAGGCTTTGTGTATGCTCTTGCGCGCAAATGTTACTGACGTAACCATGTGAACTTGAAGCTAAGTATCAGCACACACATATAAAACATACTAAGCTCCTATTTATACTTAAATTATTATACTTACTTCAGTCTCGAAAATAAATATTAAACATTTTTAATTGAAGACCTTACTGCAGTAATATTTTGGTAGCATCTTAGAAACTTGTGAAAAATAATCTTAAAGTTGAGAAACTTCAATTTAAATTTATCCTTTTTAAACTCTCAAAGAAGTGCACTGCATCCTGCTGCGCTTATACTGAATCCTTTAATTTCTTTTTAATAATTGCGTGTTGGAAAAATCAAGATACCTGAAATATATATCTTTGGATAAAAAAATATCCTTTTAAATACAGTGTACGTCCCATGTGATATGCTTTATTTTAATATTACTGTTTATCTGAAATATCAAATTTAAGTTTATAGCTGACATTAATTTCAAAAAGCAATTTCGGTTACTTAGATCGCACTGTATGTTGTTATAAATTTAAATTGCGTTAATTTAATTTGAGCGCGGATCGAGCATGGCGTCCTTAATACATTTCCCAAACGGTCGGTGATGTATGCCCAGGCAGGATGTTCTCCATTTCCCGCCATGGTGTATGCGGCTGGAAGCCAGAATGACGGAACGGGCGGGGTTGGAAACGGGCGGATGACGATTAACGAACGATTATTAAGGTGGACCCTTATCGTGGTAATTGCGCGGAATAAATCCAGGCTGCGGACAAATGAACGAACGAATGAACGGACGGACGAACTGAGCGAAAGAACGAATGAACGGACGAACGAGCGAGTGAGCGAGCGAGCGACGAAGACGACGAGCACGACGTAATTTTCTGGGTGGACGAGCGTTCGGATGACGTGCTCGGTTTCTCGCATTACTCTACCTGCACTCAGTTAACCAACGCGACCGGCACGATAATCTTTTTAACTCGTCCGCCGTTAATCGACGTTCGGCTTCACACCCTTCGCACGTAGGGAAGCCGCTGATAGCTCTCGGGGAAAGTCCGCGTTCCTGTTTTGACAAACGCGCCGAACGACCCGTAAACGCCGATGATGGCGAAAATACCATTCGACAGAGAAAGCAAACGGGAATGCAGACAATTTGGGGCGTTATTTAAATTGGAGTTTACTGTAGCTCCTCCCCACTTTGATCAATACTTAGATTATTGTAATTTAAATGCGAATTCACGAACGACTAATCATTAATCATTCATTTGTTGAACATTATTAAAATATGTTATAATATAAATATATTGAATATATAAATGAATAAATGTAATGAATTAATTACATTTATTATATATATATATATAAGATTTTATCTCTATAAAAAATCAAATATTATCATCATCTCTCGGACTGCTTCGAGAAATATTACCTAGTTCTCTTCAATAAAGACTCTTTTTGATCCCAACATCACGTTCTATCAATGTACCCAACATGCAGAGAGACTTATCCTGACACGTACGCTGATTTAAGGGAATTCATATGAATCGATTCGTAATAAAAGGAGTGGAAGCAAAGTCACGCGCGGCCGTAAATGTTCCCTCCGAAAACGGATGTAGGGGATAATAGCGCTGCGGGATCATAATTACTGTTATTACATCTCTGAAACGAATCGCCATTCTTTATTATCTCGTTCGCTATCAATTTTCTCTCATATATTTCCGCTTCTTCCCTGCCCATCTCGCTGCGCGAACGCGTAATTTTCATGTTTAAATTCATAAGAGCGCTAAAACGCTTTAACACTTAAGTAAATCAATTATTTTGAAATGATATTTTTACGCCTCGATTGATCAATTTGCGAGGGTATGAACAATTATTCGCGCCGGATGTGAATAATTAACATTCATTCATCTTGTTTCCTCATGTATCCACAGATTACCCTTCATATTATTCTCGATATTTTTTTTCTGCCTATGCTCCACACCCTTTCTTTCTCTCTCCTTCTCCCTCTAAGCATCTATTTTTTCTTCGACGCGTTTCATCCGCTTCCTGTTGTTGCGTGAACGATAAAAATACTTTACGTGATAAATAAAACAATCACACACCGTAATCCTTTTGCTCGGTCGGCCGACGTTAATCGTCGATCGATTCTGAACGCACGAGGCGCAGGTAGAGAGGCACACGAAGATAGGAAGGAAGGAAGGAAACGAGACACGGTTACTATCATTTCCGGAACGGATGTCAGAGGGGACTCGATAATTGTTGTTTCTGTTACATTCGTATGGCCGACCGAGTGGCCGTACTGCATGCATGACGTTTTATCCCTGATGTCTCCATAAAAACACAGTACCTACACTTTGCAGCAAGGAAGTATCACTTGTATCTATGCAATTGTAAACTGTGCACAATGAGAATAATTCAACGCAATCGCCATGCTACCGGAATTATCCGAGATAATTATCTATAGTACACTTAAGCCAGCTGCAAGCCTGTCACGTGACAATAACAAGTTAAGATATTAATTATACGCTGAGCAGTTTGCTAATGCACAACTAGTTACCAATCTAGTTGGAGTTAATTAAAAGATAAAGATGTTTATACATATAATTGCTATGATGAATTTAATGCTTATAAATTTATTAATAAGAGAAATACAATTATTAAAATTAATATTTAATAAAGAATGTTATCCTAATTAGATCGTAAACGAAACTAAACTAAAGAAAAATTAAGTATATAAAAATTCATTTAAAAATAAAGATTACAGTCATGTAGAGTATAATTTGTATTTAATGTCTAAATTTACATAAAAATATTATATTATATTATACATCAATTTTGTATAACATAAATGAAATAAAACAAATATGAGTAGATATTTCTTATGTATAAGGTTAATGTAAATCTTTGGCGTTTGCTTTTTGGCAAACAATATAATCGTTTTCATCTATTCTACAAAAAAAATACGCACAATACATGAACACATATATTGAATAGAATAGATTGAAACTTCTTATACATAAGATATAAATATTTAGTATTTATCTTGCTAAAACAAATTGTAATTATTTTACAATTATTTTACAATCACACTTCAATTATGAACTAGATTACAGATATTCTCACTAATTTGTTGTTTCTTACAATGTAAAAATGTGACATCCTAAAATTCCAGAATTCTTATATACGAGCACATGTATCATTAAATTATCTTTGAAATTCTTATATTTTAGCTTCAAATAAAATCTTTCCCATTCTTAATTATGTAAATTAATTGTGACGTTACACGATTCGAAGTATTCTTTTTGCTGGATTTTTTAAAAATTTAAGCAACTCATGAACGGAAGCTCGATCTGTTAATTCACTCGAGTACGTAGCGATTTTCGATGTGGATTACGACGCGGATTAAGTATTAATTAATTTACAATTCGTAATTGACAACGGGATTCGTAGGCCCGATGAAAATGCGAAAGGGGGATGACCGTCTCGTGTTGCACGGTCGGTCATTAAATGAAGCCCGTGCGGCGATCCATTCGACAATGCCGGAAACCCCGCGTAATCCTCGCGTAATTCGAAGCCGATTTCCCGGAATTTCGGCGACCGAGTTAATACAGCCGCGTATTCCCGCGATGGAAAATAATGATGACATATAGCAAGAAATTGTATGCGCATATTGCATCGCGAGAGGCACGTATTTTCTGACGTGTTATCGATTAGTTCTACTTCCTGATCAATCGCGGAACGGGCAGATCGATTAGATATCCACGATGAAAATTGATTCAAGGGATAATCTCTCGCTCAATTTACGGATAAGGGTAGCAAGAGGGAGCGAATCTAGAGTCAACTAAGGGCGATTAGGGCAGAGGAGAGGAAGCGGTTGACGGAGGGTTTACTATGGCTATGGTTGCGGCTTACTGCCACCTTCGTATTGAATAACAGCCATCCTCACCGTCGCGTCTGTAAAATTGGAAATCGGTGCTAAAAAGATAAGGAATCCCATTTCCGTGAAGACGCTATCGCGACCCGACGATCTTCGACAGTTCGCGCCAACTTCCATGATGCAGTTAACGAGTTCGTAATAATATATTCGACGAACCAGGCCCGCGGCGTATTGCATGCTAGTTCTGAATACGATGTAACATAGATTGGTATAGAGAGTTATAATGTGCAACTTCCCCTAAGAGACTTCTAGCTCTAGCAGTGTAAGATTTTTTCAATCATGTAAACATTTTCATAAACATTGAATTATAAGCCGCGATGGAGGCTGAATAAAATTTTAATCTAGTTGCTTTTGTTTATCGCTGGTAAACTATTGACAATTTCTATGAGAGAATTCGGCTCTATGAAAAGTTTTAACGAATGATAAAACAATATTGATTTTGTAACAGGACTATGGCAACTTTTTTTAACAATAATAACATTTTCGCATTTTTGCGCTGCTTCAATGGCGAAATAACGGGGAGCCACGAATTAACTTTGTTGGCTGTGAGCTTACAAATGCGCATGCGAGCTAACGAGCTATGCGCAACCGATTCAAATAGCGGACGTAATTTAGCGATCGCTAAATTGCCGAACCACGCGGACTGCTATAGGCGCGCTGCATGTTATGAGATTAATATGAAATTAGCACTAATATGTGAATCTAATCATCTGATTACACGAGCGACTTCCCCGACGGAACAAAATCGATTCTCGCGACGGTCGCAAATCCCCGGCCTGTTGAGTTACCGCGCCGGAACATAACGCGCTACATAAAGTTAACTTTACACGCGTTGACTAGCATGGGCGCGATCAAATTTCTTCTCGCGTAAAATAGCGACTCGCTCAACGAGGTTATCGCGGTGTACCGTAATGTGCGTGCATAATTTTCGTGAAATAATTGACGGGCATAGCATATACGTAACACGTTGAAGCGCGTACGCTTCTTGTAACTTTGGATTAGCGACGCTCTACTACGAAGCTTCGTCGTTGCTTTTATATTATGTCCTATCGAGACTCGATTTCGAAGGAATAAGCATTATCGCACGTGTTGGAGATGCGTATAATAAATTCTCGCGAAATAAACTCTCGCATGATTCGCGATAAGTTGTACGGCTTTCCATATGGGCTGCTCCGCACTAGCTACTCGTCACACGTCAGCTGCTCCACACGGGCATGTCGGCACAAACAAACGGGCTGTCCCTCGACTCTTCTAGACGATTCGAGCACACCTATCCTTGTTTTGGGATTCCGCGACTTCTCGGAAAACATGCCGAACCTTCTGGAAAGTCGAGGGGCAAGAAACATCAACAGTGTCTACGCTACCCGTGCTCAATCACGCTTTTCAGCTGTACCGAGGTACATTGTTCTGCGTACCGCTGATTCGCGAAATTTACCTCGACTCACTTTTCGCGTGCGAACGAGGTTGTACTGGTGATGAAAAAAAAATGCCTTTTTGCCTTCTGAGAGCAAAACTTTGATTTCTCAATCCTTCCCCATTTGGTTTTCCTTGCGCGAAGCCGCCTTCCGTTCGCGCTATCATAACGACGCGTCGCTGCTATCCGTTGCGTACACGACAGCACGGATGAGTCGATCATATAATTTTCTTTCTCTCTAAGAGAAAAAAGGGAGAGCGAATCATGTAAAACAGGTTCATTGTGTTTAAACAAAGAATATTAATTCGTTACAGTTGTGATCATGATTTTTTTAACGTAAAAGTGTGAAATTCGATTAGTTGAAGTACCGATGAAGTTTGCAAAGATAAAAAGGGGAAAGTGAAAAATTTTTTCAGTGACATGTACTTGATTAATTCTCTGTTGGCACACGCTAGAACGCGCGGAATCCCCGAGAAAATCACGAACATACTCGAACGCTGTGCTGGCATGCGCGTGTTTCAAACCGATCGCGCGATTACCAAGGTAATTATTTATCACTGTTGCAATCGACTGCCGTGAGCAGCACGGCGGAATATCACCCGAGAAAATCTGCGTTGTATCGCAGCATTGCGACGCGCGAGCATGAAGTGGAGAGAAAAAAAAAAGGAGGCCAAAATGGCCCTCTCGTGACCTGGCTGCCTTTCATTTGCTGGGTGGGAAGCGATTAATTATGTGCTCGAAGGTGCGCAACTCCGTTATACTTGGTGACCTGAGTCTGCTTTAAAGTTGAAGTGGGTCGGTTTTAGCGAGATGTTGAACACGATGTTGGAAACGCTGTACACAGCGATCGTAAGTGTAAGATGTTTGAAAGGGTAAATTTTAATGATCGCCGTTAAACGCGTGCAATTAAAACGCATTACATTGCATGATTTTGACAGCACGATTCTCTATTTCTGTCCGTTAGAATGACAAATTAGAGAGATACGGACGACAGATTTATCAATCGATTAATGCACTATTTGTCATACACAAATGGATATTGTGAGCAAATAAGCGCAAAAATGAAGTAAATTGCCAATATTTTATCGTGAAACAGATTCGTTTTGATCCGAATGTATATACATACGTATAGTAACAACGAATCCGACGTCGAAAGAGTGAAATATTTGTTTGCGTATAAAGCATAGATAAATGACAAAGCACAATAGCATCTCAATCGAACAAAATTATTGAGAAAAAAAACATAATTCTCTCTAATATATCAATTATATAGATTTTCTTAAAATTAAGCATTAAATTTTGTAAAAATTATGCTTTCCATATGTAGACGTAATAACTATCTTATTATCATGTTAAATGTACCTAATTACCGGAATATTATAATTTAATCGATTTTCTATTTTGTGTTCATGCTTTGATAGTTTCTAAAGAGCGACTAAATCGCGATTAAACGAATTGAATAATGCGCTTATAATCGCATTTAAATATCGGTAAAAGTTAACCGAGAAGAAAATGCGCAATGGTGCGCGTTAATCTCATAGATTATGAATAGCGTGGGAATATTTTACTGTTGTTCTCATGAATGAACAAATGTTTGATTATCGACGTGCAACGGAACGTGATGCAAACCGTAACGTTTAGCGTGCGCGCCCACTTCTTTCTTATTTTTTGCGTTTCAACATGTCGTGTAAACGTCTCGCTTTTTCTCACGAACATACACTCGATATTTTTTTTGCGCGAACGATAAAAATACTTAATTTATTTATCTATCGATATCTACATCTAGAGTCAGTTGCACGTAAAACAAAACTTTAAAAAAAGATATCTTAACTCTACCTTTATCCTACTAAATGAATACCATAAAATATATGTATAGAAGTATCGCTAAAAAGCGAAGACATACATATAAATACATGTGCAAGTCGTATACATCTGAGCAACCATTATATATAAAACCATTATATAGAATGGAATTCAATGTATCATTGCACTATCATCACATTTTGTTATGCTAGTCCAATCACAATTTTGTTGCATCCTCAAATGACAATTAATCGCATTGTCATTACACTAATCATAGTTATATC